>CAUYSK010052076.1:0-25888 GCA_963575035.1 Avahi laniger
TTCATTTTCACATCCTTCTGGGCGGACTGTTGTCCTGGTTCTTTGACTCCTTGCTTGGAAAATTCACAAGCAGGGCCGATGCGATGGAGTGACCACAGACAGGAAGCAATTCCACACAAACAGCTTTGTTGCAGAAAAGAAGGGAGCTACACAAAGTGAGAGAACATTCCAGAGAGGAACAGTCAGTCTCCATGAGTGGAGAAATGTGTTGAGGGTTTCCAGGTGGTTTCATTTTATTGGCCTGGCCTGGGGTGTGGGATATTACCAGGTGACTGACATACATGACTGACAGGTGTTCTTACAACAAAGCTGCAGCTCCACAGCTGTGTCTGCCTCAAACCCTCAAGTTCCCGCTCTCTGGTGTTGTTAGCTGTGTTTTCCTACAGTCCCTTCCCCGCTTCCCCACCTCTAGGAACTGCCCTCCTGGCCTGTGTCTGCCACCTGCAGATTTGGTCCCTGCCTAACAGCATCTCAAGTGACTAATAATCTCTGTGTGTGAGGTACCTAAAAAATATACCCCGGACTAAAGACTGGCGTTCAGGCTCGTCTATGCCTGGGGCTCTCACGTGATTTACTTTGCTTCATCACCACAAGAGTTTTATGAGGTTGGCCTTGCTAGCCCCATTTCACAGGTGAGAAAATTGAGAATCAAGGTCACATAGCTGGCAGAGGTAGTAATAGGATTTGAATTCAAATCTGACTCCACCTTATCGAATGCCTCTGGAACACGTAAAAGCAAAGATCCCTAGACATGAAATATACAAGAGGCAGTGCTTTATTGACATCTTGGGAGCTGGTATTCTAAGAGAAACTGAAAAGCAATCATTCAGATAATATTTGATTTGATAGTTCCTGGTTACAATAAAATTGTTAGTATGTGTTTCCCTCTAGCTAAAAGGAAGTGAGTACATGTGGTGTCTGTTTTTCTATTCTTTAGATGTTTCACTTGGGATAATGGTCTCCTTTTCCATCCAGATTGTTGCAAAAGGCATTAAGTCATCCTTCTTTATGGCTGAGTAGTACTCCATGGGATACATATAACACGTTTTGTTAACACACTTGTTTACTCCTATAATACTTTGGATAAAAAATAAATAAAAATACTCATAAACAAAAAAAATAAGAGGAAGTGGGGGTTGTTGCTAACAGGGTTTTGTTATAAGAGGGGAAGGAACATAGCACAAAAAGGGAAGGAGGGCCTTTGAAGACGACCTCCCTGCAGTGTGGCCTGGCTTTGGAGAGATCTGATTTTGGGCAAGGATACTGGGCAAAGAGAGAGAGAGTGAGAGAGAGAGGAGTGGTATGAAAGGCAGCTGTTAGCAAGACATCGATAGCCTTGAAAGGCCCCAAGGAGCTCATCACCTCAGTCAGAAGGATGGCAATATCACCTAAATGCCAAAGTTCCAGAGGGAAAAAAATTGAAACTTGGTATTTTAATAGGGATTGCATTGAATCTGTAGATCAATTAGTGAGCTTTTTAAAGGTAGAATCAGAATAAAGGAAAATTTTAATTTCAACTAGTTAGTTGAAATAAAGTATCACTGATATTTTCTAAATGAGGTTAAACACTGTACAATATTTTAAAGCTATAAAGACAATAATTTGAGCGAGGGATAATCAAGCCAATACTTTGTTAGTATCTTTTCATTTTAAAATACACTGACCATGTAGCAAAAATATGGTAAATAAGGTCAAAAATGTGAAGGATAATATTTGTAGGATAAATGAGAGATAAAGAGCAAAAGTCTCTCAAATAAAATGGGCTCTTACACATACACAGAAAGATGAATAATCCAAAGAATGGCTAAACAAACTGAAGGTACAGCTCAATGAAAGAAAACATCTAGTAACCACATGACTAACTTCATACATAACCAAAGACAAGCAAGTTAAAAATATAACATAGCATTTTTCACTTATTAGAATGTCAAAGATTTAAAAGTTTGATAAAAACCATGTAAAACAGGATGAAAAAAAGACATTTTTACATAGTATTAGTAGAGGCCTAATCTTTTCAAAGAACTTGGCATTATCTTCATAATTTTTTAAAAAATGCATGTATCCTTTAAATAAACAATTCCACTAAAGAATTTATCTAAAAATATACTTAAACAAGTAGTGAAAAACATGTTTGTATCTGAATATGTATAGTAGCAGTGTTTATAATATTAAAAAGATGAATAAGGTACAAAGATCCATCAACTGGGATCTTATTAGAAAAAACTCATACGGTCTGGGTGTGGTGGCTCATGTCTGTAATTCTAGCACTTTGGGAGGCTGAGGTGGGAAGATCGCTTGAGACCAGGAGTTCAAGACCAGCCTGAACAACAAAGCAAGACAAGAAGGCAGGAAGGCAGGCAGGAGGGATTAGTCAGGAGTGCTGGTGCATGCCTGTAGTCCCAGCTACTCAGGAAGCTGAGGCAGGAGGGTTGCTTGAGCCCAGGAGTTTCAGGTTGCAGTCAGTTATGGTCATGTCATTGCACTTTAGCCTGGGCAACAGAGTAAAACCCTCTCTCAAAAAAAAAAAAAAAAGAAAGAAAGAAAAGAAGAAAAAACTTGTACAGTGTGATACTATGAAGTAATTTAAACAATTAAGCCATCTGTATATATTGATATGGAACTCCATAAATTCAATATATTATACAGTATGTTTATATCATATACCATATACTTTATACATATTTACATGGTAACATTTTCTTTGTGATTCTTTAAATATATGTGTTATCCTATATAAGTAAAAAATAAAAATATAAACAAAAAATTTCTGGAAGGGTACACATACAACTTACTCTGGTTACCTCTGGATAGTAGGTATGGAGGGAGTAGCAGAGGGAGACTATTTATTCTTTGTTTTATACCCTTGTATATACCATTGCAATTTTTTCAAACAGAAACACGAATAAATTTTATATTGTAGTTTCTGGGAAAGAGGGTGGGCTGAACATATGGATCTAATTTCTTTCCATCTTAAACTACCGCCAAGAGATTGTTTAAAAAGGCATAAAACCACACAAATAACTAGAAAAGAAATAACAGCAATGTCTTACAAGTTATAAAGTAAAAAGAC
The DNA here is from genome assembly GCA_963575035.1 of Avahi laniger. Lineage (NCBI taxonomy): Eukaryota > Metazoa > Chordata > Mammalia > Primates > Indriidae > Avahi > Avahi laniger. The sequence goes on from CAUYSK010052076.1 coordinate 3,071, forward strand.
AAGTAGTAATTGACTTACAAGAATTAAGATCTCTGAATCTTAAACTGTTTTTAAGGAAAACAGACACAATTTCATTTACACTAAGAATCCTAAAGGACTCAAGAACTGGTACACAAATTATCTTTGAAAGTGAGAGTTGGTGAAGGGAGGAGGAGGGGTTGGTTGAAAGTAATTAAGAAGCAATTAAGTCCCTCCCTCTCTCCCCTATTTCTCTCCATGCCACTGAGCAACTCCTCTCCTACCACATAAGGACACTAGTTTTATTCTCTCAAGAAGGTAAAACAGAGAGTACCTGGACCAGCATCAGACCTAGTGAAAGATGGAGGGTACCACCAAAAGCACAGGATTAAAGGAATGGTTGCAAATTGAATATAGAGATTTCCAGTTGTCCCCATCCAGCTTCCAGAACACAGTTAGACAGGATCCCTGGAGTATCTCACAAACCCAAGGGGAAAATTCTAAAGATACTATAGCAGGAGTTCTCCCAATAAATAGCCCAGCTAAGTTCACTTTACAGTTCACCTCATTTTTTTTTTTTTGACAAGCCACACTCAACTACACAGATCTTCTTATCAACACTCTAGTTTCATACTCTTAAAAGTGATCAGATACCTAAGGAAAAAAAAATTTAACAAAGAATACAAAGACCGAAACAATCAATAAAACTTGAATGGAATACAGCCTACATGAGTAGAAGAAAATTTCTACCAAAAACAAAAATCTACAATATCCTCAGTAAAATGTTAATAGAAGATACTGCAACCATGAAATAAGAATAGGAGGCTATTTAAAAGAAAAGAAAGATTCAGAGAACAAGAAAACAACAAAATTCTTGGAAATTGAACTATGATAGTAGAAATGAAAAATTTACCAGAAGAGGTAGAAGATAAAGATAACAAAATCCTCTGAAACCTAAAATTTTATACCCAGCCAAACTATCAATAAGATGTGAGAGTATGGGGAAAAAAACATTTCCAGATACTCATGTTTTAAAAACTTTACTTCTAACACCCTTTCGTAGGAAGATTCTAGAGGATGTCCTCCACCAAAATGACAGAATAAACCAAAAGGAAGACATGGAATACAGAAAAGAAAAGATTCCAGTCAAGGGAAGTAAAGGGAATCCAAGATGGTACAGCATATATAGTGGGCAACCAGTCAAGACTGGATCAGGTCAGAGGGCTCCAGAAAACAGTTCATCAAGAAAATAAAATTGATAGATTATTTGATGAAAATAAATGTTAAGATGAGAGGACAATTTAGGGTTAAATTAATAAGGCACATAATAAGTAGAATATATAAAATGGATTAATGTTAAGGTCATATTCAAAAAGCTAATTATTAACCACAGAGGATAAAGTAAATTATGCAGAAAAATAAGAAGTTAGGTTCAACTGAGCAAAGTTGAATTCTAAGTGTATCATAAAGCAACTCTTACCCAGAAGGACCTCCCACCCACCCCCATATAGGAAGCTGGACTGTTTGCATAAACAGCTTTTTGGCCACAAGTCAATGATACATTTTAACAACAGTGAAGACATAAAAATAAAAATTTTCAATATAATTTCTGAATAATAATCTCTTATAATTATTATAATTAGAAAAGCAAGAAAGGGATTAATTTTCCAAGCTCAGATGTGATGTAAAGTCAAGTCAGCAAGACAAGAGAAAACAAGAAAGAAAAGTGCTTTACAATGAAGTTCTAAGAGCCAGAGGCAGGATGTTTTCAAGCTTCTTAAGCAAAAGAATTCAAAGAAGCTGCAAGGAAGCCAAGGATAAGGTTAGTGAAGTGGTTGCTGCTGAAGTCATTTCATTATAAGTATGAAACATATAGGCTAAAAGCAGTTCCATATACAAAGGCATACATTCTCTCAGAGAAAGCTGCTAGACGTGGACCATTTACAGGATAGCACAACTTTGATAAAGAAAGCATTGGGTATAGTTTGTGTTCAGCCCCACTTCCGGCACCAACCATCTCTGTGGAAGAGATCTCTATCATTAACACCATAAAAACAGCTATTTGTGGATATTCCAGGGCACTTCCCACACAACCACATGGCCTAGGCTGACCACTGCCACAACATCCAAACCGAGTGTTCCTCCATTTTATGGATTTCACATAGTTGGCACAATTGTACCCAGGACATCACTCACTATGTAGTGCATATAGTAGAAGCTTACTTAATCTATTGATAAGGAAAAGATCTATGCTTGATGATAAGTTCCAAAAACCAGCAAACTAATCCATAAAAAATTATGGAAGTAAAACTCAAAAGAAATCAAGCAGGTGGGAGAGGAAAAGGGTGGATAGGTAAAATCACACCTAACAGGTACAATAATGCACACTATCTGGGTGGTGGGCACACTTATAACTTCGACTCAAACTGTACAAAAGCAATTCACGTAACCAAAACATTTGTGCCCCATGATATTCTGAAATTTAAAAAAAAAAAAAAATTAAAGTTCTGGCTGAGTGCAGTGGCTCACACCTGTAATCTTAGCACTCTGGGAAGCTAAGGCAGGAGGACTGCTTGAGCTCAGGAGTTCAAGATCAGCCGGAGCAAGAGTGAAACCCCGTCTCTAGAAAAAATAGAAAAATTAGCCAGGCAACATGGTGCACACCTGTAGTCCCAGCTAAGAGGCTGAGGCAGGAGGATCGCTTGAGTCTAAGAGTTTTAGGTTGTTGCAGTGAGCTATGATGATGCCACTGCACTCTAGCCAGGGTGACAGAGCAAGACCTTGCCTCCAAAATAATAATAATAATATAATAATTATAATATAATAATATATTTAATTAATATATTATTATCATCATCATTAAAGTGTTTAGCGTTCCTAAAGTTGGTTTGTTACCAAATCATTTCTACTCTTCACTTTTCAAACCAATCTGTAGGCACATTCTTGTGTAAAAATTAAAACAGCAACAAGGAATGGCTTCTGAGTAAGCCATAAGTTTCTTTAGTAAAATACATTCTGAAGGCCAGGCGCAGTGGCTCACGCCTGTAATCCTAGCACTCTGGAAGGCCGAGGCAAGTGGATCGTTCAAGGTCAGGAGTTCCAGACCAGCCTGAACAACAGCGAGATCCCGTCTCTACTAAAAATGGAAAGAAATTATCTGGACAACTGAAAATATATAGAAAAAAATTAGCCGGGCATGGTGGCATATGCCTGTAGTCCCAGCTACTCAGAAGGCCAAGGCAGTAGGATCGCTTGAGCCCAGGACTTTGCGGTTGCTGTGAGCTAGGCTGAAGCCACGGCACCCTAGCCTGGGCAACAGAGTGAGACTCTGTCTCAAAAAAAAAAAAAAAAAAAAAATTCTGAAATCAAAAATAAGAGTCATTCTTTCACTGCATATTGCTCACTTTTAAAATGAATTAGATTCTAACTTTACTAGAGTTTTGAAACTATTATAAATACACAAACCTTATGAAATACAACCATCAAAGTAAAGTTTACAAAGAGGCAGCAAGGCATGATAGAAATCATAGTGGCATGGAATAATGCTGCCATCTTAATGCCATATTCCAGGACATTCTGACTTAGCTCTTTTGGCCAAGCGCGGTGGCTCAAGCCTGTAATCCTAGCTCTCTGGGAGGCCGAGGCAGGCGGATTGTTTGAGCTCAGGAGTTCGAAATCAGCCTAAGCAAGAGCGAGACCCCATCTCTACTAAAATTAGAAAGAAATTAATTGGACAACTAAAAATATATAGAAAAAATTAGCCGGGCATGGTGGTGCATGCCTGTGGTCCCAGCTATTCGGGAGGCTGAGGCAGAAGGATCACTTGAGTCCAGGAGTTTGAGGTTGCTGTGAGCTAGGATGACGCCATGGCACTCACTCTAGCCCGGGCAATACAGTGAGATTCTGTTTCAAAAAAAAAAAAATTTTTCAGCTTTGCTCCTCTTAAGAAAAACAAAAATCTCTGACATTTGTCAGTGAGTCCTTTCAAGTACTGAAGACAAGGTGCCTGTAGATCTGTTGCTTGATGACGGGTTATATGCACTGATTGTCAGGCACTGGGCCAAGGATACAAAACAACAAATGGTTTGGCACCCACTCTGTAACCTCAAAAAAGTCAACCATAAAACTCTCAACTATCAGCACAACTGCTGTTTTTGCCAGCAAAACAACAACACAGTGTACCCAGTGATGGCGCAACAGATTCCACTGACCCCATGACCAACTCATGCAACTTTTTCCCCAGGAGTAGTATTCCCAATTCTGGCTTGTACTTTGTTTTCAAGTTTAGCTGAAGCATATGGAACAGTTACATAAGTCCTCTTGGGCACCACAAGTATTCTCCGAGGTAGTGTACTTATTCTAGTAAAACTTTGTGGGGAAAGGGGGCCTAAAAATAATAAACGCTAATGAAAAATTGGTCACCACTAAAACTTAGGCATATAAAAATTGTTCTACAATAAAATTATTAAATTGGCAAGGATTTACATTTGAGGAAATATAAAATTTGCTTATGAAAAGTAGCAACCAGAAAAAAATGCAATGGCCAGTCAAGACAACTACGTCAAACATGGTAGTGGCCAAAAGACAGCCACAAAAAACACAGTCAAGAACACTAAGTCTAACTAAATGCAGATTCTGTCACTTAATAGCAAGTTGCTAATCCTCTCTCAGCATCATATTAGCCAAGGTAATGCAAGCAGTTGTAGCATTATATATAATTTCTCATTAGCATGAAGGTAATAAAAATAGTATCTTTTCAGTGTCGTAAAGTTTTTACAAAGAAAAGGGTATGATGTATGTGAATGGCTTCTGCCAAAGGTAAAACACTATAAAAATTTATTTTTTAACAATTATTGTAACTAGTAACTTATTTTAGGCATTTTTTTTTTTTTTTTTTTTTTTTTTTTGAGACAGAGTCTTGCTCTGTTGCCCTGGCTAGAGTGAGTGCCATGGCGTCAGCCTAGCTCACAGCAACCTCAAACTCCTGGGCTCAAGTGATCCTACTGTCTCAGTCTCGCGAGTAGCTGGGACTACAGCCATGTGCCACCATGCCCGGCTAACTTTTTCTATATATTTCTAGCTGTCCAGTTAATTTCTTTCTATTTTTTTTTAGTAGAGACGAGGTCTCGCTCTTTGCTCAGGCTTGTCTCAAACTCCTGAGCTCAAACAATCCACTCGCCTCGGCCTCCCAGAGTGCTAGGACTACAGGCATGAGCCACCATGCCCGGCTTTATTTTAGGCATATTTTGAAGATAAATTATTTCTGGGTATAGCCTTGTTTTTGCTATGATTCAAGTGATAAAAATCAAAATAATGCTTTATTACTCATCTTCAAAATCCAAACTTGTCTATATATCAATACCACTACAAATATTACACCAGCAGATTTTTCATTTAAGTCAAATAAATTGTTCTAAGATCAAAAGAAATATGGTATTTCTTTTCTAAAGTAGCAAGTCTAAGTAAATTTCTTGTTTTGATAATTTTCTACACTTTGAGGATGAAATAAGAAAATATCCTGTATTACAACAGAAGGGCTTCTAAATGTGTTGCTGTAGTTAATAGAAGTGAGAATACTATTTACAATGAAAAAATTAGTATAACCTTAGTTTGCACAATTAAAATTTCTGAAGATTTAGCTATTCTCTCAGGCTATTTGCAAGATTTTACAAAATAAAATAATAGAGCTCTCAGATGTTTTCCTTTAATTTATGATGTCCTCATGTTGAGGAACCTTACCAACTTTAACAGATTTGATTTCTATCACACTTACTTTTTTGTGATAAATGCTACAGAGTCCTCTCTCTATGTCAGGCAATTTACGTAGATGATTTTCTATCTGACCAAACACACTAGATTCTGAATGGAGAACTTCAGATACAGCATCAAGTCGGGCATTTATTTCCCTGTAAGAACAGAGTAATACCAATTATTAGATATGTTAGGAACTCAGAATGTAGCCATTTCCCACTCTAATGCCCAGGACTATGAGACAGTCACTTAGAAAAGCACAAAGAAGACTTCTCCTTCATATCTCTGGTCATTCCCTGCCTCTTATTATCAGCTGAATTAAAGAACAGGTACCATACAAGGAAAGTCATTAGCTGGGTGGGACAGAGACTGGCTTACCAGGCAAACACACAGACTGCATTTCCCAGTCTCTCCTGAAGTTAGATGTGGCCACATACCTGAGTTCTGAAGTATGGGTAGGAATAATGTGAGCCACTTCTAGCCCTGGCCCATAAAAACTTCCTGGGTGAAGATAAATTATTTCTGGGTGTAGCCTCATTTTTGCTATGATTCAAGTGATAAAAATCAAAATAATGCTTTATTATTCACCTTCAATATCCAAACTTATCTGTATACAATACCGCTACTAATCCTCTCTCAGCATCATATAAGGTGACACATTTATTCTTTTCCTCCTTAGCTGGTTAAATGTTGAGCTCAGAGCAATCTTGTGTGCCACATGTTGACTCCACCTGCCTGAGTCTGCGAGTGGAGCAGAAAATCCTCCACTCCCATATCTGTTACCAGTTGTGTCAGCAAGAAATAAAACTCTAATGTATTTAACCACTGAGATTAAGAACTTATTTGCTATAATAGCTTCCATTACTTTGGCTAATATAATAGGTCTACAATGAACAACAAGATGACTAGGTGGTGGTGGTGATGGTCAAACTGATGAACTGAACGAAAGAGAATTAGGCATGGCGAGCCTGAGCAAAGACTGGGGAGTAGCAATGGAAAGTGCAGAGGATATGACTTCAGAAGACTCAGGAGATCAGGGTTGGAGGATTTTATCGATGATGACACTTTAAGAGACGCAGCACTTGGGAAGAAGTGGTGAGTCCCTGTCAACTTAAAATGGAAATCTGATAGACTAAGTATATCCCAAATGAGATGTGGTCCATGAAGTACCTGTAAACATCAAAGGTGCACACTAGGTATAACGGCCGCATGTGATATTGAAGAGTAAGATAAGAAAACATATCTGGTGAATAGTGGGCCCTCAGTAAATTTTTTTAAATGAATGCATGAATAAGCAAGTGGACGAAAGCATAAAATGATGTTTTAGGGGGAAAGGAGGCATCAGCCACCGAATAAACAAGTCTCTCTCTCAAAATTCTGTTGATACCATACACACTGATATGAAGGGCAAACCTTACTTACATCAGGATCCTATCTCAATGACAGTGCAATTGAGTACTTTAAAACTAGTTGGGTGTATTTATCTTCACTATCCTTATAATTACCTGTGAGATGATGCCTTTTCATAATACAGAGCCACTATACAATGAAACTTTAGGTTTCATTTTTGTTCCATTTTTCTCTGGCTCATACCCTCCTTTGCAGAACAAGCATTTGGTTCAAGCATAATGCAGTAGAATAAGACAGAGCTTTGTAGATACACAGACTGGCTCCTCTGGAATCCATCCACTTCTCTCCTTCTCTATTGCCACTACCCTAGTGTAAGTGAGAATCATTTCTTGCAAAGACTCCTGGAACAGCCTCCTAACTTTCCCCCCTACATCCACTTCTGTCCCTTTCTCCAATTCATCCTTCACACCACAGTCGTCCTAAAACCTAAGTCTGGCCATGTCATACCTCTGCTTTAAGTTCATCAATGATTTATCACTAATCTTAGGTTCAAATCCAGAATCCTTAACTGACCTACAAGACAAATGGTGCCTGCTGACCTCTCAAGTCTCCCCTCAGGTCATCTGTCACTCTGACTCAACTTCTTCCAATGTCTCGATCACTCCAAGTTCTCTGACACTGGGCTTTCACATTTGCTGCTTACTTTGCCTGGAAGACTCCTCTCCTCCCTACTGCCCACTGGCTACACTTAGTTTGGCAAGCTCCTTCCCACTCTTCCTCTGAAAGAGATTTCTAGACTCACTAGACCAGGTTGAAATCCTTTGCCATCCTTTCTCATACCACTCTCTTTTCTCTTGCCACAAGGGGAATCATAACTATTTCTTCTTCATTTGGAATACTGTTTCACTGTCTTTCCCAACAGACTATACACTTAGTGAGGACAGTGATCATTTCTTCATCCCTGCAGTTCCAGGATCACAATATATGCTCAATAAATAGCTTCCGAGTTCAATTCAATTCCAAAGACTACATATAAAGTAAATCAAGATGAGGTTTTAAAAAAAATTATATTTTCTTTGCATACTATTGTTGTGATAAAATAAATCAATGTTTTACTCTAACATTTATCCAAAATACTATACAAATATAAAGTTTTACTTTAATAACTCACTCCTGCATAAATGAAAGATGATACCAATTGGAATAGACTAAGTTGATGCTACAGATGGTTTCAGAACAGATAAAATAATGCCATCTGTGAACGTATAAGACAGCCTACACGAATAGCTACTGTCTCAAAAATTTAAAAAAATGTTCCGAGTTATAGAAAGATAAGAGCAGGAGTTTAATGAAAACCTAAGCCATATTTATGAAATCTATCAGAAGATTTTCTTTAATAGATATAAAACTATAAGTTTCTTAGAAAAATGCTGTGCTAAGTTGGTTTGGAATCTTGGAAAACACAAAGGAAGCAGCTTTTGTTCTAGCCTAGTGTTAGCCCAGGCAAAAGCAGCATGTTCATTATGCATCATTTTGGTTCTAACCTAACCTTCTTTAGGGAAGCAATAGCTCAGAGATTAAGAACTTGGGATCAGGGGGCAGGGGGCCTCATTTCAAACCCAGGCTCTGCCATTTACCAACTACATAGCCTTACCTGGTTTCTCTATCTATAAAATGAGAACAGCAATGAGCCCTAACTCTTGATATTATTACAAAAATTCAATGAAATAATACATGCCTACACTTAGTATAGTGCCCACTACATAGTACTCATCAAATATTAACAATTACCATCATTGTTACAAAATTTGTTCAGTGGATACCAAAAAGGACAGCATAAGAGAAGGAGAAATAGCACTCAAAATATAATCTTGAAATAATTATATGTAGACAAACCTTAGAGAATAAATATGTAAACAGGTATTTTGTGCAAAGTGAACAAGGAAGGAATATACAAGAAGAGGTAGTCCTAGGATCTTGAGTGCTAAATCTGATAGACAGTGATGATTTGAAGTACTATGTTGAAACTGGTTAGTAGGTTGCACAGAGAAAAAAAGCATGTTATTACTAATTCCCGATGTCTAAATGGGCAGGGAGAGAGTAAAAGGATGAGGGGCACTGTTTATCACAAATTTCTCATCATTGGGGTAGCTATAATTCCATTTTACCTCCTATATACAGATCAGAATGCAAATAAATAAGAATGACTTCGAAGTTTTTAAAAATAATTCCAATATCTTAGAAGCGTTCTTCAATTAGTAGTAACAAGACCTTCCAAGTAATTATAATAAAGCAATATGTCAGAGCACCAGAATAGAGGATTATTACTTTAGTACAATCAATAAGAGAGATTTGGCAGTAGTGACAGGCAACAAAACAGGAAGTAGCATTGTCAAATGAATGATAATAAAGGCATTATTCCAAGATTCCCTCTAGCATGCTATGTTTGATCCTGTAATACTATACAATCTAAACAAATGAAAAGAAGGCAAGAGTGTAATTTCACTCCACATGCCCCTTCCTCCAAAAAGGAATCTGAGTTCCTAGGTGTAACAAATATTCTTCTTTACCACCAGAGATCCAAGGACTAAATGTGGGTGTCACTGGAGTCCTTCACATTTCAAGATGAACTAAGTGATGATGTGAGTATCTGTTGTGTATGGTTGTCACTCGGAAACACAGTATGTGACCCACCACTACAGCCACTGATGGAGTCAGTACCTGCTGGTTGCTACTTGCACAGATGCTCCTGGGGAGAAAAGGTTGAAATACAAACTGCGGGGGTGTTGTTTGTTTGTTCACTAAAAGCTGTACTTTAAAGACAGATGATACAAAATTAATAAATTAAATTCAGATGGTAACACATTGGTCATGTGATATGACTAAATCAACTAAATAATCTTCTATTAGAAACATGAACCACAATCCCTTTCCTAGGACCTAAGCATCACTACCTGTACCTACTGAGCTTTGCCTTTCACATACACCATTCATTCATTCAATGAACAATTACTGAGTACTTACAAAGTACCAATTGTAAAAGGTGGTAGACATTAGGGCTACAAGTGTTAACAACAGACCTTTGTTAGTCACAAAGAATTTATACCCTAATGACAAATAGTAAAACCTTTTAAAAAGAATTAATGGTAACAGTGTGATAAGATGATAAGATTATAACAGGATTATGATCCAGGTACAACAGAAACACAGAAGAGAAGTATCTAACCCAGTTTTACGGTCAGGTAGGATTTCCTGGGGGGTGGCTATTGTCTGAGTGGAGAACTATAAATGATTAGTGGAAGACGGAGGGTGAAGGTGTGAAAAGTTGACAGTAGGAGCCAGAGAGGTAAGCAGAGGCCTGGTCATGTGAGCAATGTAGGCCGCATGGGAGCTTTGAGTTTATCTTGGGGACAATGGGATCCAAGGCTAATTTTGGATGGCCATAAGAACAGCAAGCAGAAAGATGTTAGAAAACTGTTTCAAAAGTCCTGGAAAGCAACACTGAAGGGCTGAACTGGAACAGAGGATATGGGAATGGAGAGAAGCATGTAGTGTCAAGAAATATTAAAGAGGCAAAATTAACAGGAGTTGTGACAGACTAGATGAGAAAGGAAGAAGAAGGAAGGTATATGTTGGGTGATGAAATGCACTGTGACACCATCCACAAATACCATGTTCACAGCTGTACGGATCATGAAAGAAAGGTATTATTTATAAAATTACATTCTAAAGAGCTATTCTGAATATTTCCATTGTGATAAATTGTAAATCATCCAAAAAGTTTTAAAGGATTATTACTACATGTGTTCTGATAATGCAACATTTTGGTCAATAGAGTACAATTCACCTTCTTCAAAATATTAACTAGAACAATTGCCTGACAGCTACCCTTCATTATCAGTTTAGGCAACAAACCCGAGCTTTTGAAAAAAGCAATATGAATTCTGTGTCTGGGAATGCTGTGAGAGGTACTTCCAGACCATTTCTCCCACTGAGGACAATTTTAAAAGCCAGATGAAACATAAAATTATGTTCATTAAAGCATCAAAGAATTAACAAAATGGTAATTAATGACCATACCAAAATCTAAAAGCAAGCAAGAACTCAGAGAAATAATCCAGCAGTCAAAGCCACTTTTGCACTGAAGAGACATGCCAGAAAAACCTGCTGTAAAAATAAGCTGGCCCCAGAGTAAGGGTGAACTTGCAGTCTTAATAGCATCATCTGGATGGACTAAAACATCTTAAGTACTGAACTTGAATTAAGATGGTCCCAGACTGGTCATGCCACCAGAAACCTGGCAGAAGCAAACAAAAATCCTCTCTGGGAGAAGGCACCCTCATCCTAACCCTTACGTTATTCCTAAAAATAAATTTCCAAATAATATGACCAGTGCGTAAACAAAGACAACCAAACACAAAAAGAAACCAGACGATTAAGAATTAACAGAAATAGGCCAGGCGTGGTAGCTCACACCTATAATCTCAGCACTCTGGAAGGCCAACGCAGGAGAATCACTTGAGCTCAGGAGTTCAAGACCAGCCTGAACAAGAGTGAGACTCCATCTCTACTAAAAATAGAAAAAAATAAGCCAGGTATAGTGGTGCTTGCCTATAGTCCCACCTACTCGGGAGGCTGAGGCAGGAGAATTGCTTGAACCCAGGAGTTTGACACTGCACTCTAGCCTCTAGCTGAGGCTACAGAGTGAGACTTTGTCTCAAAAAAAAAAAAAGAATTAACAGAAATAATTGATAATAGGGACAGGCACACAAACTACCAAGCTATTGGGGGAAAACTGAATGATAAATACTCTGAATCCAGAAAAAAGTCACCAAAAGAAAGCAAAAGAATCACAGAACAAAGTTGGGTGTAGCGGTTTGTGTCTGTGATCCTAGCACTTTGGGAGGCTGAGGCAAAAGGATCATTTGAGGCTGGGAGTCCAAGACCAGCCTGAACAACATAGCAAGATCCCATCTCTACAAAAAAATAGAAAAATTAGCCAGGCATTGTAGCATGTGTCTATAGTCGAAGCTACTCAGGAGACTGAGGCAGGAGGATCACTTGAGCCTAAGAGTCTGAGGTTGCAGTGAACTGTGATGACGCCACTGTACTCTAGCCCTGGCAAGAGAGTAAGACTCTGTCAAGAAAGGAAAAAATGGAAAGGAAGAAAGGAAGGAAAGGAAGGAGGGGAGGAAAGAAAAGGAAGGATGGAAGGGAAGGAAGAAAAGAAAGAAAGAAAGGAAAGAAAAGAAACAGAATAGTTTGAGAAATTAGAAAGCAAATCAGTTATGTAATTTTCATTGCTTTACAGGTGATCTTTCTTTGCTCTCTTTGTAACAGTTTTATCTCTGATTTAGCGTTTGGAGTTTCACCATGATTTAGCAAAATGTGGATTTCTTGTTTGTTTTCAATCACTCTGGATCCACTCGGCTTTCTAAATCTGAGGATTCACATCTTTCATGATTATGAGAAATTCTCATCCTTTATCATCTCTCTAAATATTGTCTCTCCCCATTCTAGTTTTATTTTCTTCTATAAATCTGATTCTAGGTTTGTCTTTCAATCTCTTATATCTTCTATCACATTGTCTGTACCATATACTAGGCAGTTTCTTCAGATATTATGTTGCATTTCAATTATTATATTTAATCTTGTTTAATTCATACACAGTTTTTAAAAATTATATATAGTTCCTTTTTAAATCACCCTGAGACCCTCTTTGATGTTTGGTTGTTTTGTTCCATGTGAAAGGGCTGGTCTTGCTGAAATAACAGGAAAATATCTAATGCAATTTCCTAATAACATCTAAAGACCAATCATGAGCTCTCTCCCTGCTCTCTGTTCTTTCTCTCCCTAGCTGGCAGGTACCCTGCAAGGACTCTGTTTTCACAAACATCTGCAAAAAGAAAAAACAGAAAGGAAATGTAAATCTTTCTCTTTCACCAGAAACTGCTTTTAGAATGTTTTGTGGCCTCAAGGTGTTCCTGAGAAGCTCCTGGAGGGACAGCAGAGGGGCAAACTCCAGGCCTTAGTTTCCTACCCAAAACCGAATCTCAGGGGCAAAATCACGTCCACTGACTACACTGACTACATTTCAGAGATAACCAAGTTTCCAGGAGCAGAGAAAAGAAGAAAGACTGATGTCCCCCGGTTGCCTCCTGCTAATTACTCCACAGCCTCTTTCTATTTCAACGGACAAAAATCACTGTCTTTTCTTTCTCTTTGTCTCCATAAAATCAACAAGCCACTTGGCCTCAGTGCTGGCACCTCCCTTCTCTTTCTTCAGGATGCCATGCTGTTCCCCACTCCCTTCCCCTCCTTCTTTCACTCTTTCTCTCTCTCCTCTAAGAAGATAAAATAAACTTTGACTTTTATAATACCCTAATCTCTGCATGAGAAATCTTTCTCCCCTACACTGTGAGCACCTACTAAGCTTTCCACCCTAACATCATGCTCATATTTTTAATTCTCTTTTGTGTTTATTTCAACTTGGTGATTTGACTTTTATCTGAGGTACAGTCAAACTGTTTAAAGTAAATTTTACAAGTTAGGAATTGCCAGACAACACAGATAGGATAAATTAGAACTGCAAACCTATGAGGGAGGACCTGTGGTTAAGAATCCTTGGAAACTTTTCCACCTGATGAGACTATACCAAAATGTGTTTCTTCGTCACCTCTCCACTGAAATGACAGTCCTTGGAGTGTCTTACATTACTGTAGTCTCCCTAACTTAATGGACCCAAGACTGGTCTCCTGTCTCCCACAAGGCAATTAAAACTCAATCTTCTTGATTACCAAGATCTGCAAGGGCCCAGAGGGCAACTGCAGCAGTCAAGTCACGTCCATTTCCACCTCCTTTTTCAATTTGTTCCCTGAGTTTTTCCCTATTTTTTTTTTATACAAGTTCAGCTATGTCCTAAAAGGATGTTTGTTATACTTTACCAGGCATATTTGGTTATTTCACATAAGGAGATATTTTATGACATTAAAGCCACAGAAAATGAAATCTTCTCATAGCATTTTGAGGGGAGATATTCTGAAAATCCACACTAACAAAGGCATAAAGATGGAGAAAGATAAAGTGGGAGGAGCCAAGAAGGAACAGATATACAACTCCTTCTCCTCATTATCTTACGTATTTCTCCTTCTCCACCCAAATGGAAGTTGTCATTTACGGTTGGTCATTTGAGCTAGTCTAAATCTCACTGAAGGTCCTGACACTGAAGAACAAAGAGGAAGCCACCTATCTGCACCTCTTGGGATGCAGATGGCCAGGAAGTTTTAGCTGGCCTCTGCTTTGTTCTTTATCAAAAGTGACAACATGTAGACTTAGGTCATTCATTTTACCTGCTGTATAATATTCCAATATATGATTAGATAGCAATTTTCCATTTCCCTACTAAGAATTAGGTTGCTTCCAGGTTCATTTTGTTATTACAAAGATCACAGCTATCTTCTTGACCAAAATTTGATACTAGGAACCATACTAAACCTTTATGTATACTGTCTCACTTGGTCCTCACAACACTGAGGTAGGTATTGTAATTTCCATTTTACAGGTGAAGAAACTGTCCAAAGTGACACAATTGACCGAGGAAATCAGAACTCAAGCTGAAGTCTCATTAGCTTGTGCTTAGCTTGGATGACCTAAGCCTCAGTTTTTCTCATCTATAAAATAGAAGTAATAACTATCTCTAAAGAACAGTTGAAAAATTAATACAGATAATACAGGTCAAAAATGCAGCACAATTAGAGATTAGTTTTCCACCCTGACATTTTGTTCCTACTTCCTTGATCCTTCTGAGCTTTAGGCCCTCTGCTTCTCCAACACAGACACATTCAGAGTAACACATCTCACCTCTTAGATGTTAGTCTTTCCCTCATTCTAGCCTTGGCTATTTTCTTTCCTCAAATCCCATATTTAAGCCTCTGTTCCTTTCTCCCCCAAATTTTCCTTCACTTATTTTTTAACACAAGATTTCTTCTGTGATTATATTATATATACTGTTTTATTGTAAACATTTTTTATTCTATAATTTAATTTTGTTAACATACTCCTTTTCCCTCTTTTTATTCTTCCACCCCACCTTTCAGCAACATATTTTTCATCCCTAAAATCAACCTAACACTTTGCATAAATACCTTCACCTGGATAGACAGTCCAGGATGTTTGTCAAAGATAAGATGGATAATTTTTCAGAGAACTTCACTACGGGCACAAAATTGCAGAATGTTTACAATTTACAAAATTCAATGGTTCTTTATAATTTCACTTCAGATGATGAACAAGTGCAAAACATTCAAATGATAATCAAAACACTCGCTTCCATTCCAGAGATGGGTACATTCAATCTAAGTATGTCCAAAGGAGGAAAAATTTGAAATACTAAGCCTATTTAATATGGGTTAACTTGTGTGTCCCAAGAAAGACATGTTGAAATCCTAACCCTCACTGTCTTAGAATGGGACCCTATTTGGAAATAGGGTCCCTGCAGATGTAATTAGTTAAGATGAGGTCACAATGGAGTAGGATTGTGTCCTTATTAAAAGCACGCCATCTGAAGACACGTATATAGAGAGAATATCACGTGAACAAGAACACAGAGAAAGGAGACACATCTACAAAGCCAAGGAAAGCCAAAGATTGCCAGCACATCTCCAGAAGCTAGGAGAGGGGCATGGAACACATTCTCCCTGAAAGAACCAACTCTACACAGACAAGAAAGCTATGTGAAGGCGAACAAAACAAATTAAAAGAACCAGCCCTACTGATACCTTGATCTTGGACTTCCAGCCTCCAGAATTGTGAGACAATAAATTTCTGTTATTTAAGCTGCTCAGTTTGTGGTACTTTATTACAGCAGCCCAAGCAAACTAATGCACTGCCTAAATTACGCATTACAGAATTCAAATTCTGCAAGTATGGCTTTAAAGAGCTGTAGGAAAATGACAGTGCCTCCCCCCAAATATTACTAAGTAAATAAATTCCAATTCAGATGTGTTTAGAGTTATGAGCTAGACCTTTTACATGATACTTAAAACTAACGAAGTCTAAAAGTGGAAGACAGCACCTTCCTATCACCTGGCCTGGCTTCCTTACTCAGATGCATGAATTTCTCTAAGTAACTTCTATCTATCATAATTCCAGTAGAGATTTGACAAGGAAGCATAATGTTGCCACACCACCTCTTCCAGTGATAAGTACAACGTTTTCATACTTGGCCAAGCAATTAATTATTCCACTAAAAGGGAAGAAATTATTTCTCCCAATCAATTCTGCAGCACTAAAATAAGGAATCATATAAAAGAAATTCCTCTTTTAAAGTTCTTTCCCTACAGAGGTGTACTTTGATTTTCAGAGCCTTTTTGGAAACCTAAAATTTCCAAATGGATTCATTTGTTCATAGTTTATTGATTCAAAACATCATGAGACACAGCCCTTAAGACAGACTTCATGTGTCGTGGGGTCAGAGGGTAAGAAGCGCGACAAAAAACAAGAGAGTTAACTTTCCACAGAGGGAGGAAGGAGAATAAGGAGGAATCCTCAAAGGAGACATCTGAATTGGGTCTAGAAGGATTTACTCTTTTAATCACTCATTCAATAAACATTGATCGAATGCTTTCTATAAACATATAAGGGAACTTCAAGAAATACATGGAAAAATGTAATTAAAAGATAAAAATTAAAAAATATAAACTTTATTTCTGTACATAAACTCCATCAAGTTTAAGGCATTTTTGTAAGTTATGATACCAGTCATTTAGCCTATCCCTAGAGAAGTGAGGGTCCTGGGAATTTAACCACATCAATGCCATCTTTTTACATTTTGTTAACCGAAGAAAAATAGGTACTCTTTAAAAATTTTTTAAGATTAGGAAATTAAAAAGAAATCAGAAGAAGCCAAATCAGGACAGTAAGGTAGATGCCTAATGATTTCCCACTGTAACTCTCACAAAATTGCCCTCATTAGATGAGAGGAATAAGCAGAAGCATTGCTATAGTGTAAGACTGGTGAAGCTTTCCTGGGAGTTTTTCTGCTAAAGCTTTGGCTAATTTTCTCAAAACACTCTCATAATAAGAAGATGTTATTGGTTCTTTGGCCCTCCAGAAAGTCAACAAGCAAAATGCCTTGAGCATCTCAAAAAACTGTTGCCATGATCTTTGCTCTTGACTGGTCTGTTTTTGTTTTGACTGGACCACTTCCACTTCTTGGTAGCTATTGATTTGATTGTGCTTTGTCTTCAGGATCATACTGGTAAAGCCACGGTTCATCTCCTGTTACAATTCTCCAAAGAAATGCCTCAGAATCTTGATCCCACTTGTTTAAAATTTTCATGGAAAGCTCTGCTCTTGTCTGCAGCTCACGTGGGCACAATGGTTTTGGCACTCATCAAGTAGAAAGTCTGTTCAGCTTTAATTTTTCTGTCAGAATTGTGTAAGCTAAATCAATTGAGACATCTATGGTGTTGGCTATTGTTTGTGCCATTAAACATCAATCCTCTTCAATTAGGGCCTGAACAAAATGAATTTTTTCCTCAAAAATTGATGGGGATGGTCTTACGCTATAGGCTTCATCTTCGCCATCATCTTGTCCCTTCTTAAAATGAGTTATCCATTTGTAAACTGCTGATTTCTTTAGGGCATTGTCTCCCTAAATTTTTTATAAAGCATCAATGATTTCACCATTCTTCCTTCCAAGCAGGACCATAAATTGGGTGTTTGTTCTTGCCTCAATTTTAACAGAATTGATAGTGCTCTGATAAGAGCTCTTTTCAAACTGAAACCTTATCTTTCTTAGTGCCCCATGCTAGATCCTGTTCACACATGTTATAAGAGATTAGTACAAGTTTATTTTGAAGCAAAAAATTTTTGAAATCTGTGTGTAGTTTTTTCATAATACACATTTTTCATAAACTTTTGAAGACCCCTTGTACAGAGATGGATATTAAGTAAACACACAAATATCAATTATGACAATCCCTATATGCCATCAAACAGGAGACAAGGAACGTGATTTAGATTAGGAGGTCAGAGAAAATCTCTCTGAATACATAACATTTTAAGCTGAGACCTAAAGGATAAGCATTTCACCCTATAAAGATTGAAGAGAAAGGGAAGAATATTCCAGGTAGAAACAACGTCAGATACAAAGACCACAAGATGAGAAAAGGCTTTGGAACCAACACATAGGCAACAAAAGCAAAAATAGACAAATGGGATTGTATCAAACTAAAACTCTCCTCCACAGCAAAGCAAATGATTAACAGAATGAAGAGACAACCCACAGACTGGGAGAAAACATTTGCAAATCATACATTGGCTAAGAAACTGACATCCAAATTACATGAGGAGCTCAAACCACTCAATAAGAAAACAAATAACCCTATTTAAAATTGGGTGAAGGACCATAATAGACATTACTTAAAAAATATACAGATGGTCAACAGATATAAGAAAAATGCTGAACATCTCTAATTGGAGAAATGCAAATTAAAACCACAATGGGATGTCACCTCACATCCAAAGGATGTGTATATAGCCAAATTGAAATCAGTATGTCAAAGAGCCATTTGCACTCCCATGTTCATTGCAGCATTAGTCATGATAGTAAAGACATGGAAACAACTGAAGTGCCCATTAATAGACAAATGGATTAAAAAATGTGGTATATACACAATGAAGTACTATTCAGTCTTTAAAAAAAAAAAAAGCAAGAAAATCTGTATTTCAACAATACGGATGAACCTGGAGGACATTATGCTATGTGAAATAAGCCAGGCACAGAAAGAGAAATATTGTATGATCTCACTTATACGTGGAATCTAAAAAAGTCAGACTCACAGAAGTAAAGAATAGAATGGTGGTTACCAGAGGCTGGAGGAGAGTGTAGGCAGGGAAAGAAATGTTGGTCAAAGGGCACAACATTTCAGTTAGATAGAAGGTATAAGTTCTGGTGATCTATTGTATAACATGGTGACTACAGTTAATAATGCAGTGTATATGTGAAATAGCTAAAAGAGGATTTTAAATGCTTTTACCACAAAGAAATATTTGAGGTGATGGATATGTTAATTACCCTGATTTGACTATTCTATAGTGTATACATATAAAGAAGCAACAAATTGTACTCCATAAATATATACAATTATTATTTGCCAATTAAAAAGAAAATTAAAAACTTTTTTTAAATTAAAAAACATATATTTAAAGTACAGGTAGAAGAGGTACTCATGAAAGAAGCTCAATTTCCTTTTAATTTTTTTAGTAAAATTCTGCACCAACAAGGCTATTTTATGGAATAAAAGGTGATGAGGGGTGGAAAAGCCTCTGAAACTTGGGTACTTGGTCCTAGACTTATGAACTATGTGATTGCCCCAAGAACTAGTTAGGATAAAAAAAATAAAGAGGAGCTTAAGGGATTTAAGAGGATTCATGGATGACTGACAAAAAATGAGATCTTGTAGACCTTGGGGAGATCGGCATTATCTTGCTAAATTCCCTCATCACCCATTATGTGTTGTATGATCTCGCTGTAGAAGAAAACCAGACCCTAAACCAACCTTTGGCTGTCAATGTCGGAGATAGAATATCACCCTGGATGAATTACTGATGTGATCAACATAGCACTTGCATTAGTAAAGAACAAACAACACTGTCGCATGCCACTCAATGACAGGGATACATTCTGAGAAATGCACTTAGGTGATTTTATCATTGTGCAATCACAGAGTTTACTTACACAAGCTTAGATGGCATAGTCTACTCTACGGCTAGGCTATGTGGTACAGTCTAGTGTTCCTAGGCTACAAACCTGCACAGCATGTGACTGTACTGAATATTGTAGGCTTCTGTAACACAAGGATAAGTATTTGTGTGTCTACACATATTTAAACAAAGAAAACACCACTGTATATGGGGTGTTGATCAAAATGTTGCCATGCAGTGCATGACTGTAAATGTATAGCTGAGCCACTGACTAATTAGCACATTTTCTCTAGATATTTGTTTGTAATAGGTTGCAAGTGCCATTAAGATTTAACAGGAATTTTGGCTGGGTGCAAGTGGCTCACGCCTGTAAATCCTAGAACTTTGGGAAGCCAAGGAACGAGGACTGCTTGAGGCCCAGAGTTTGAGACCAGCTTGAGCAAGAGCAAGACCCCCATCTCTACAAAAAATAGAAAAATTAGCCAGGCATGGTGGTGCGTGCCTATAGTGCTAGCTCCTCAGGAGGCTGAGGCAGGAGGATCGCTTGAGCCCAGGAGTGTGAGGTTGCAGTGAGCTATGATGACACCACTACACTCTATCCCAGGCGACAGAGCAAGAACCTGTCTCCAAAAAAAAAAAAAGACTTAACTGGAATTCTTTTGAAGTGGGTTTTAACGGATTAGGAGGATAAGAGTTTTAAAACCATGACCTAAAATAAAAACGGCAAAGAAGTAGTTTTGTGCATTTGTTTTTGGCTAATGTCAATGGTAAGCCAGTGGAAAGTTCATACTTGAAAATATCAGTGGGTCAATGCCTGGCATATTTTCTCTCAGCCTTTCTGAGAAGGTAGGATCCCCAAGGGATATGTGATCCAACCTGTAAGAGCAGACAACATGGTCTACTGAATTTATCTCAAGTTAATACTGGGTACACAAAAGAAAGGAAATTTAGCATTAGAAATAAAAATTTTTATTTACGTGAAAAAGTCTGCTAGTGAGTCTGTTTCTGCTGAATATTTCAACCAACCAAATAACAGTAAAACTTGCGGTGGCTGTTTAGGCAGATGTCTTTCCATGAGCCAGAATGCTGCATCCCTTACATTATTGTTCACAGATTATCCACTGAAAGCCATCTTGTCACATGGTCTCCTTGTTTCATTTGAATATTGAACTAAAGGAAATATTTCTATTTTCAGGATTTCTTCTTTACCTCATCAATTTCCCATGTCTTATGTTCTTTACAGTTAAGAAGTCAGAGTGGCCCATTAAATCTGAAGTATTTTGGTAATCATCATCAGCAAAAGTGTCTTAAAGCTTATTACCAACGTTAACAACATCTGCTGTCCTTTATTGAAAATACTGACTATTTACTAATCGCAGAGTAAAATGGGGCTAATAATACCATTTATTATACTTAGTCTGTTGCACAGTTTAAAAGAGAAAATGCTCATAAAGCTGCTAGGCTTATTGCCTGGTATGAGATACAGAGCTGAAAGTTTTATTTCTTATAGCAACCCTGTGATGACATGTTCTACCATTTCAAAGGTGAGACCACTGAGGATTAGTGAGATTGACTCACTCGGTTGACAGAGCCAACACATAGCAGTTCTCCTACCCACCACACCATCTTCTCTCTGGCCTAAGCACATGGGAAACTGTTCAGGACAACCGCTAGTGCCCACTCACGTCTCTGCAGTCAATGCTGGATTAAAACCTGAGCTTTACCTCTATCAGCTGTGGAACACTGAGCAAGTCATTGAAGCTCTCTGAATCTGTTTCCTTGTTTCAAGGACCTATCTCAAAGGGTGATTTTGAGTATTAAATACTGGTACATAGTAAGAGCTCAATAAATAGGATTTATTCAGTAAACATTAACTGGGCTCCTACTAAGTATCAGGCACTGTTCTAGGTCAGAGTCCCCAAATTTATCTGCATATCAGAATCATCTCGGGAACTTTAAAAAATTCCAACTCCCTGGTCACCCTGGAGACCAATTAAATCACAATTTCTAGGTGTTGGACACAGGCGTCAGTATTTTGTAAAGTTTCCCAGATGGTTCCAATATGCAGACAAGCTCGGAAATCACTGTGTTTTAGGCACAAGACTCAAGGACCTTCCCTGAAGGAGCTCCTAGCTTATTCTTTCTACTTTCCTAATGCTTCACACCTGACCGGTCTTTTGGATTCCTCGCTGTTACTGCTTTAGCTCAGGGCCTCAGCCCCTCTCCATGAACTTGCTAACTTCACCCCGACTTACTCCCCTCCTATACAAAAGCCCAGCTCTGATCATATCACCCCTTGCTCAGAATCATTCAGTAACTCTCTCCAGCTATCACCTCCTCAGATTAGCCTTCAAAGCCTTCCACAAAGGGTACCTCTCCCTTCAGCGCCCCCCTCCCTACTTGCTTATGCTGATGACCTGAACTAATTGGATAACTCACTTTCCCCGGACAACAGGTCTACTGGATATGCAAACAGGCTCATTCTCAGAGATAAGGAAAACATCCTCACGATATTAGGCAGTCTGTTGCTGGCTACAAAATAAAATGTTCCCCAATGTAAAACTGTATTTTCATAAACCATGGTAACCCTGGTTTTATGGAGGCTAACATACCTTTAATTTCACAATTTTATAAGTTCAGATTAAACACACAAAATTAATAATTCCTTTTACCTTAATTTTAGGAGTGGCTGGGTCACCCACTTCTTTAACTTCCGTCTTCCAAAGGCAGTTTTAGTGTGGTCTAAAACCCAAAACAAACTTCCTTTGGTTTTCATATCCGTCTAAGAAAGACCACGAAACAAGTTTTATCAGTTAGACAATATATTGAGCCAAATGGTTGGTTGTTCGTGAGCTCTAGGTAGTCCCCATATACTCTAATTTTAGGCCGGGCGCGGTGGCTCATGCCTGTAATCCTAGCTCTCTGGGAGGCCGAGGCGGGCGGATTGTTTGAGCTCAGGAGTTCGAGACCAGCTTGAGCAAGAGCGAGATCTCGTCTCTACCAAAAATAGAAAGAAATTAATTGGACAGTTAAAAATATATAGAAAAAATT
>CAUYSK010052077.1:0-14420 GCA_963575035.1 Avahi laniger
CATGCGAATATAATCTTGATATGAAAAGGGCATATGTAAGTATAGCTCCATGCCAGAAAATACAAAATTTTTATTACATATTTAAAGGGCTGATAACTAGAATCTATATAGAACTCAGGAAAATCAGCAAGAAAAAATCAATCAACCCTATCAAAAAGTGGGCAAAGGACATGAACAGAAACTTTCCAAAAGAGTAATGGCCAACAAACATATGAAAAAATACTCAACATCTCTAATCATCAGGAAAATGCAATTCAAAACCACAATGAGATATCACTTGTCTCCAGTGAGAATGGTCTTTATGAAAAAGTCCTAAAACAATAAATGTTGATGTGGAAGTGGGGAGATAGGAACACTCATACACTTCTGGTGGGACTGCAAACTAGTAGGACCTCTGTGGAAAGAAATATAGAGATACTTCAAAGAGATACAAGTAGAACTACCATTTGATCCAGCAATCCCATTACTGGGCATCTACCCAAAAGAACAAAAGACATTCCATAAAAAAGACACTTGCACTCGAATGTTCATAGCACCACAATTCACAATTGCAAAGATGTAGAAACAACCTAAGTGCCCATCAGTACATGAGTGGATTAATAAAATGTCACATATGTATACCACGGACTTCTACTCAGTCACAAAAAAAACAGTGGTGATCTAGAACCTCTTGTATTATCCTGGATAGAGCTGGAGCATATTTTACTAAGTGAAGTAACACAAGAATGGAAAAACAAGCACCACATGTACTCACCATCAAATTGGTATTAACTGATCAACATTAAATTCCATTTCTAATTCCCTTATCTTATTCTAAGCTTTTACTCCACCTCCCCTGGGATGTTTACTGTTATTCTCAACTAGTATTTTAGCTAGTCTTCCATTATTCAATGTATCACCAAATTGTTGCTCCGTTTAATTGTGAAGTGTAAGTCAATTATATTACTTTTGGCTTGAAAACTTGCAATGGCTCCCACTGTCCCATAAATAGAGTTCAAATAGCAGAGAATGTGTTTCATTCAGTAAATAGGCATTTTTAGAGAACCCCTTCTTTTCCGGGGAATGAAGTTTTCCTAAAATTCCCAATTCAATTGATTTTCTTTTTCCTATGACCTCCTATTACACTTCGGTGATGATACAATTCATTTTGGTCCTTAAATTTTACTGTTTGGTATTGCTTTTTAATGACTTCAGAGCATGCCCTATTAGTTAAAAAAAATGAACTTCATTAAAACATATTTATATCATTATATTGCACAATGCAGGACTTTTCACTCAGCAGGTACTTTGTATTTTAGATATTAAATTAGCTTATTTCCTATATCATTTCACAAATACATGAGACAACTCTTGGGGCTTAGCAAATAAATTTATTTGATTGTCTTCATTAAATTCCAAAATTTTTTTATCACTTGGGGGAAATTGATTACATTGTTATTACAACTGCTCTTCCCCTAGACTGGCCCTTCTACTCTGAATAGGACAGGTGTTTGTAACCTAAAGCTGATGTAAATTTGTGTGTATTTATATTTGTGCATTTCTACAGTGAGTAGTTTCATGGCTTCCATTAGATTCTCAAATCATCCTTCACCAATAAAAAGGTTAAGAATTGTTAAGACTGAATTGTCTGTAATGGTCCTTCAATAACAATTAAAAAATATTCAATAAATGCATGAGTGAGACTGAATGGCAATGAAAAGCTGAAGGAAGAATATTTGTGATGATAAAGGATTGCCTATAGATAAAAAATATCATACCAAAGGTTGTTTTATATGCATTATGAAGTCAATGTCAGCATTTAAAAACTGTAAGACATAAATGTGGTAATGATTTCTATAATGCTGTTTCAGAGAACTAAAATATTACAGTGAACCTTAAGGAATCCTGTGAAAGAATATAAAAGATAAATAATAGCATCAGGTAAAAGAAATTCTATTGTCAATAAAATCTGAAGTTTAAAAAAACATAGTGGTGGCAATACAGATAGTAAAAAAAAAAAATCCAGAGCTTTTCATCTAGTAAGATTTTCTTTATTGTTTCAACAATTTAACAGTAAATATCTTGAAGTGTGCCATGTTGTTAGATCAAATCCAGTTGATTGTAGAAATATGTTGATTGTAGAAAGGCAGATGCAGAAGATAATGAAGTTAGGGATTTGATAGGGTAAGTTGTGGGTATCCTTAGGATCGGGCAGTGAGACCCTTTCCCATTCACAGTGCAGCTGGAATTTTTCTGTTGGTCCCAGGGGATTGTAGAAGAGTAGTCTAAATGAATACATAGAAAGAAAAGGGGTTTCGCAAATAATTACAATCAAAGGCAGCAGTAGATCTTTGTAAAACCATGCTTTACTAGAAGGGAATGTGTATTTTATTTATTAATATTATTATTTGTGAAAGTTAGTTGGTTTTAAAATGTGAAATAGCTTCTACAAGAAAGGCCACTGGCATATTAGCAAAATGGAAAAGGGCCATACCAGAGTAGCCCAACTATACCTGGCAAGTTATTTGGTGCCCTTCTACACACTCACTGAGATTAGAAGACGGAGATATTTTTATTCCTAATCTTCAAAGCAACCATAAAACAGATTTAAAGTCTAACCAGGTCTGTATACTTTTCTGAAGGGACAAAGATAGGTGTATTTTAGAATTCCTAAATAAAGATTAGCTTGAGTTGCTGGCTACTCTTTTGGTCTGGCCAATTTGTCCTGAATTGATCCGGTAGGTCTAGGGATAAGGTGTTGATCCCTCCCTTAGAGTCAACAAGTGTCAGCATCCCTAATCCTACTGAGGTCTGCCTCTCCCACCTCCCCTACCACCACTTGGATAAGAAGTTTTGAAGGTGTCTCTGACACAAAGAAAGCAAGTGGAGAGTCAAGGAAGGAAGTTGAGGAGGCTTTGGTCAAGAGACAGAGACAACCTCGGATAGGATTATGGAAACTGCTCTGGGGAAAGAAGCCCCCAGATGCTCTGACTATGAATTTATCTACTGCTGCCCCACCCAATACCCAAGTGTATGACAGAAAGATGAGAACAAAATTGTCTTTGCCGTGTCATGTAATGACTAGAGTAGGTTAAACAGATTCAAGAATATTAAGATTCCATTCATTTTATTTTATTTTCATTTTTTGATCCACTGCTCAGAGCCATATGATTCCATTAGTTTTAGACAACACTTTGTATATTATATATGCTTTTACTTGTATTATTATGTGTACTCTTTAGAGCCAACCTGTGAGGCAAATTTCATCTTCAGTTTACAAGTGAGAAAACCAGCTCAGGTAGGTTTACTTGGCTAAGACCGTGTGTTTGGTGATTGGAGAAGCTAGGAGCAGAGTCTCTGCCCATGGGCATAGTTCACCTTCTGGTCTCCCCTGGGGTTCTCTGGAGTATCCATTGAAAGTCACAGTATTAGTTTGCTAGGACTGTCATAAAAAAGTACTATAGACTGGATGACTTAAACAACAGAAATTTATTTTCTCACAGTTCTGGAGGCTAGAGGTTCAACATCAAAGTGTTGGCTGGGTTTGTTTCTTCCAACGAGCCTCTCTCCTTTACTTGTGGATGGCCATTTTCTCCCTCTGTCTTTACATCATTTTCTCTCTGTACCTGTCTGTATTCAAATTTCCTCTTTTTGTAGGTCTACCAAACATATTGAATTATAGCCCATCCTAATGACCTCGTTTAACCTAATTACCTCTTTAAAGACTCTGGATCCAAAAATAGTCACATTCTGAGGTACTCAGGGTTAGGACTTCAACATATGAATTTGGGGAGGATACAGTTCAGGCCATAACAGTCGCAAATAACAAAATGATGTCTTCATTCTCTTAATATTTATAAACTATGTGTTTTATAATCACAGTGAAACTTGTAGAACCTGGAACATCTTTTTCTGATATAAACTTGGATATTAAAAACAAAAATGAGTGTTTTATAGCTTCAATTAGAACAGTATTTAGTCATACAAAACTTCATACTTTTTCTTTCCTTCCTTTTACCAGTTGTGAGCAGAAATAGATGACACAGAAGGGCTCAAGAACTTTGTTTCATTAAAGTCACCTTTGTTAAGAAATTTTTGACAATATTAGCTCAGAAAACTAGGAATCAGGAGTAATTCCATGATGCTATAAACCTAGAAGATGTACATAGTTCACCTGCCAGCCCATGACTCCTGGGAAGTTTTCCAAGGCAAAGCAAATGAGAGACCAATCTCCAAACTCTGCCTATGACTTGCTTCTTCTTATCACTCGATGTAACGTCCATGGGGCTTTTGTAGTATCAGAAGTGCTACTTCAGATCTTCAAATCTACAAAAGATATGTAAAATGTTTCGCCATGGGGAGGGAGTTGCAGTTCAAAAGTCTATCGATCTTAAATTAGTTGGTTAATAACAACTTGATTAGGAAGTTTATGCTTTGGAGGAAATCAGAAGTTTGGAATCTTCACATATCCGGAGGGATATTTAGGGAACCAAGTGTTTCTATATGCACTGGGGTAATTTGAAGTTTAACTGGCAAAATTCTGAAGACTCGGAAAATTTTCTGGCAGAATTATTCTCCAAGAAATGTTGGAATGTCAAATAAACAACCTCAGAGCACACATTTAATGACATATTTATTAATTTCTTTGTTGTCAAACAATTCCAGTTTTTATTTCTTAGGAAATATTTCATTATAGAGGTTGATATTTAGTGTATTAAACTCTAAAAACCTTTAGTTATGTGCTCAAGTATTTTTTGATCAAAATACTTAGAAATTGTCTACTGTTTTTAAAGTTATAAGATAAAATAATTATTCTTTATGAATTCAAGAATTATGTTCCTTCTCTGGAAAGCATCACAAAGAAATGACATTAAACTAACCAAAATAGAAAATTCAGAGATTATTGTCCACTATAGAGAGAATCTCAACTTTCTCTTCCATATATACTGAAAAGAACAAAGCTTCACTGAATCTTAGGTGTCTTCTGGAAACATTAGAAATCACTACACTTATCTCTTGTGTAGACAAATGTACTTAAGAATTGGGAAAGCCAGTTGTACCAAATACATTTGCAAAACTAATCATACTCTAGTATGGGACAAATAAACAAATAAAAATAAAACAAAATGTATCTTACTTTAATGTATTTTACTAAAATACATCTTATTTAAAAAATAAATTAGTGGTCAGATAAAGTTAAATTAATTATTTAATCAAATTATATCATCCATTAGTCAAATTTTACTACTGTATAATGACCTGGTTTGGTATCTTTGGGAAACAATATTTCTATCAAGACATTATACCTAAAAAGTTTTCAAGTAAATAGTTAATTCTAGGTTTAATTGATTTGGCTAAAATTTAAAAACTTAAAAAAATCTTTATTTACAAGTATGTCTACCTTTTAGATATAGGTGTGAATAAATCACAGTTTAATTTAACTAAGGATCTTCTAGTATTTGAATGTTTTGAGCTAGCTATGCCCACGTGTCATTTTTGTTGACCTAGTTAACCTTACATGTACTCTACAACTACAAGGAGTTATGAAATAATAAAAAAAACTCTTATAGCTGTGAAGTTACAAAACTTCAAAATTTAACACTTTTTAGACTTTTTCCTTTAAGGCAAACTACATTCTCTCTAAAGGATGGCATTAATTTGATTTGTCCCAGATAATACTTGCAAAGCTAAGGAAAGACTAATAGCAGATGTTTCTTTAAAGGTTGCAAAACAACTATGATCCATAGTCCATACTATTTGGGGATCTGATCCATATTGACAAGTAGGACAAGTTACCTTCCTTTAGCCATCTCCTCGTTCCCCATTCTCACTGTTCCGTACTTCTTTAAGGGGTACCACATTTGTGTTAAAAACTACAACTTGGTGATGAACATACTTTTGGAAACAATCCCAGCCAGTCATATTTATTTGCTCTTAAAAAATAAATGATTTTATCCATCCTGATTAGAATCAGCTTCAAAATTTCAAGTTCTTATTGGAAGAATGCTAAAACGAAGAAAGAATGAAGAAAACAGTAAAATAGGTGTCTCCCAACCTTGATCAATTCACCTCCCTGATCTTCATTGCCTCTAATATTTTCCTTTGTGTGTCTTCCCTCCTCCCAAATTTATCCCTTTCTGTATCTTTTATTGATACAAGTAAACTATCATTAAACTATTTTCAGATGGATTTTCCTGTTTGTGTAGGCTCATGGAAAACTCCACTGTACACCAATGATACAATAAGAGTAATAAAAGGCAAATAATGTCTTTGCATTATTATGAAATTTTTAGTTATACTTTATTTATTATAAATCCTCATTACCAATTAAAGAATTCAATATGTACATCCCAGAATTAGTCCAACTGGCCTATTGTGTCTCCATGGATGTATCCATATATTAATGTTTGTGTTACCAAAAGCTCAGCACTTGTCCTCAAGGCAGAATCAGAGGAATAAGAACAAAGGTTTGAGAAGGAAAGAGAAGTTTATTACTTTACCAGCAAAGGAGGAAAAATGGTAGACTTTCTCATCTCAAAATTCGAATTTCCTGAACATAAGTAGAAATACAGAGCTTTTAAAGGGACTGCCTTAAGTTCTAGGCTACTGTGAATGATTCTAATCATCCCATCTTTGCCAAAGACAAAGCCTATGACCTCCACCCATCTGGACACACCAGGGCCTACCTGGGGAGCTGGCTTCACCTGCGATGGTTGAGCTATCTCCTGTAATACAAAGAACAAAATACCTCCTCCCTGTCTTAGGGATGCAGGCCAGGGTGCAGTTCCCGAAAAGAGTTGGGGAAGTTTTAAAGAGACAGAAAATATTTTTGCCATTGTTTTCAGTCCATTCCCTCTGTTAGGTATTTCCCACTCTCAATTTCATGCTTCCATATCTATGGGAGGAGGAGCAATTACTCTGCTATATTTGTTGGGAATTATAGAGTTGATTCATATGCAGCTGCCTAGAGCAAAATAGAAAACTGATAATTTCTGGTGCTGGATCTGGTATCAGTTTGGCATCACCACTAACACTTTCCGCATTCTCCTATGCTTAAAAGGAAAGCAGCTTAATATTCTCTTTCCTAGAATGCCTTTCTGCTTTTGTCTCAGTAAGAGGATTTTCATCCTCTGGGGTAACTGTGAGCATGTACTCAGGCAGATGATGGAAGTTTACAATGGCTTCTGAGCAAATTCCTGCGACTCAACCACACAGCGCTGCAGGCAGCTGAGATCGCAATTACAGCTCCCCTTTAATTCCTGAGTTTCCATTTGTAGCAGCTCCCAGACACGTTTCTATAAATCACTCATTTCCAGCATTGACTTCCCCGGCCTTCACTGCTTGAAACATTTCATCGGTTGTGTACACATCTAATCCCACATATAAGAACGCCTTCTGCTTAAAATACTTAGAGTGGCTTCTTTATCCTAATCAAACTGATACATACAGCTCAATTCTTATGGGAAAATCATTCAACTAGTATAAAATTGGCAGTTTTATTTGTTTCGTTCATGTTGAAGAGGTAAAATTAATAAAATATATAATTATTTTATAACTATTTTCTCTGAAAATATATTTTATATTATAAAAAGATAAAATAGTTATTATTTTTTAAAGTTTTTGCTATTTAGAAATGAAGAATCACAGGTGCTAAGACATTACAGAAGAAAGGAGCTCTGTAACAAGGACATTTGCTAAAGGTTGCTCATAGGGATTATTAAAATAGAAAGATCAGGGCTAGAAATCCAAGTAAGCCCCGCTCCTATACTTTTCACAGTTCCCAGATGCAGAAAGCCATATTTAATATATGTATAACACATATATATAATACCTATCTACTTTATATATTATATGTATACTCAGGTTTAGCACTGTATTATCCTATCATCATCCTGTTGGTCTCTTGTTCTCTTCATCCTTTGACTAGACCATTTAATTTGTATGTAAATAACTTCCAGTATCTCTAACCCAATCTTTCTCCTAAACTCCATTACCACATTTCTATCCAATTGTCAATTTGGGGTCTAATCTTTGTTCTGTTGTTGATTATTTATAGGATCCTTGACAAGTTATTTAATTGCTATAAACTCATTTCTTCATCTCTAACATAGGATTAATACTTAGTTCAGAGTCTTAAGAATTAGTGAGATAGTGTGTGTAAAGCACCTGAATATAGCAAGCATTTGATTAATGGTAACTATTATAACCATTATTAATGCTTTTTTACTGCATGAAAATATGTAACATATAACATTAGCCTTCTTCTTACTGGATTATTTAACAATTTTACCAATGCTTTTATCAAGTGATCACTTTATTCCTCTAAAATTTATTTCAGTACTATTTTTGTTTAAATAAATATATTCCTGTCTTATACAGCATATTCTATTTCTCTCCTTTTTATCTTCAGCTTTCATATTTTAATCACCAGTTTTTTCCTAGGATTTATGTGTATAGTTACTAGAGGGTGGGGATTGACTATGTGGATCTAGTTCTTTACTTTTATTTCTAATACAAGTAAAGGATGCAATAAACACTTTGGCTTCAGAGCAATTTGACTTTTGTTAAAATTCATTTTATTGAGGTCTAACTTACATACTATAAAATTCACACAATTTAAGTGAACACTCAAATGAGTTGGACAACCTATATATACCCATGTAACCGCCAGCGAGTAAAAGTTTAGAAATTTGCCATATCCCTGGAAAGTTCCCTCAGGATCCTCCTTTATAATTAATCATTCTCTATCCCCTTCTCCAGGCAAACAGCAACCTGATTTCTATTGCTGTGTGTTGTTTTCCTGTCATCTGTATATATCATATGGTCTGTACTCTTTTTCATTCAGCATTATAGCTGTGAGATTCATCTATGCTGTGTATATATCAATCAATTTTTTTATTGCTTAGTAGTATTTTACTGTCTGAATATGCCACAATTTGCTTATCTATTTACCTCTGATTGATATTTTGGTTGTTTCCAGTTATTTTGCTGTTAGAATTAAAGCTTTTATGAACATTTATACATAGGTCTTTGTAATGACATAAGCTTTTATTCCTTTGGATAAGTAAGTAGGAGTAAAATTTCTGGGTCATATGGTAAATTTATGTTTAACTTTTTAAGAAACCAACAAACTGTTTTCTAAAGGCCCCACACAACTTCATATTTCCAAACATTTGAATTTTTAAAAGTATGTCTGAGATAAAAACATATTTCAACTTCCTTAAAACTCCCCCTTTCTTCTCCCTTCCCTCAATACCTGACAATTCAATTCCAATGTCTGAAGAAATGCACAAAATTTGGAAACAGAAGTTTTTGTACTTGGGAGTGGTGGTGTTAAGGAGTGAAGATCCTTTAGCCTCAATCTTAACTCAGTGTAAAAAAATCAATCAAAATGTTCTAAGTAGTCCTAGTTCAGATGCTTTTATGCCTCTTGGACATCTAAACCGGAAGTTTCATAGCAAGTATGAGACTTTAACACTTCAAGTTTATGGCCACGAGAGGATACACAGTGCTGAAAGAATCTAAGTCTGGTTGCTAATTTAATTATTTTTTTCTACTGACACATTACAGAAACAGAGACAAATGAGTGATTTTCCTCCTAAGGACCGTAGAGGACTATTGGAGAAAGTTCTCTCCTTACTGCCTCATGACCTGGGAGCTCTGGGTCAGGTGCCCTCAGCAGCTTCCCCCTTCCAGCTGATCCCAGGCCTCCACAGACCCCTCATACTCAGGGCAGGGGTAATGACTGACGGGCTCCCTTGTTTGCAGTGTGTGTCCTTGCATATGTGTGTGCACTGTTGCAGAGGCAGTGGCAGGGCCCAAAGAGGGAGGAATGTAGAGATGATCAAGCATCAGGTTCAAGAAGAGCATATTCATTTTTTCCAGGATTTCATGGCAACCTTCCTGTTTTTGTTTGTTTGTTTTGAGTCACTGAGCATCTGAGCTGTTCTAGCTGTCCCAGGCTCACATCGCTGGGACTGAATGAATCACGGTCTCTGCTTTGAGGCACTCATAATCAAGTGAGAGAGACAGACACATAAACGAACAGTTCCAACTGATTATATGTTTAATCATCATGATTAAGAACGAATAACAATTATAAATGGAGTGGTTTGTTTTCTGTGATTTCCCAAACCAGACCGTGAATCCTTCTGCTATCCCAACCCCCGGACCATGGACCTGTACCAGTCCGTGACCTGTTAGGAACCAGGCCGCACAGCAGGAGATGAGTGGCTGGTGAGGGAGTGAAGCTAAATCTGTATTTATAGCAAAGCCACAGTATTTCCCTTCTCTTCTCCCTCCCAAATTAGCTGTACTAACCGACAAGATTTATATGACAATTTTGGTTTCTCTTGAAGTCCAGTTTGCTGACCAATGCTTTGTTATATATCGCATCTACATTAAATTTATTCATTTGGTCTTGGTTCCAGGATTAGTGCTTATGACCATTTTATTTAATGGTATGAGCACATATGTGTGGGATATGTTTCTGCTTACTGATGACATGAAATTACAAATTTGATGTATGAGTCCTGGCAACTCTTCACTTTAGCGTATATACTTTCCAGTACATCTAAACATTCCAATATGAAGACGGGAATTTTTAAAGTTTTGAATTCACAGGTAATTCAAATTCTTCTCCCACTTAGTTGCTAAAATATCTCCGTACCTGATTCTTACCGTATCTGTGGTATATTACCTCTGTCGCAAATTCTTCCTCTGTCCATGGTATTGACTTCCTCTTCAATTCCCCTAATTACTGGAGTTACATGGTCTCTACCAGTAGTTCCAAAATTTCATTAATGGTTTGCCACACAATGGCAACCCAGTCTTTTCAGACTCATTTATAAGGCGATGAAGCAAGAATAAAAACATGAACCAAGTGAAGCCATTTTTATCATTTTGGGAAGAGATTCAACTTCATAAGAAATTGTGAGTTAAACTTATGAGTGAATGAAACCTAAATTTTCAGCTTAATGTTAAAAACATTTAAATTTTTCTTCAATTTTATTTCCTCATATAATTCTGCTTATATCTGGTTCTGTGTAGGAATATCTTTTTTAAAATAGTGCATTCCCTCAAAGCCTATGATTGCCATCTTAGAGAAATTTTCATGGATTCTCTTTGACTCTGAAGTGGTATACCAGAAACCAAAATGAACATAAATATTTAGTTTGCAGGCCCTTCAAGTCCCTAAAGTCTTCTCAAGCATTCACTCTTGACTTGGCTTTCGTATGAGCAATTAATATGAGAAGCTGCTGATTCTGTTGGGTCCAAATGTTAGGCAACAGTCAAGTATAGGTAGACATCCTTAAGGCCAGTTCCTACAGTTTTCTTATAAAACAAACTACCTTCAACTCTGAAAGCAGTAATATGAATTTTACTAAAGTTTATGAGGAGACTAAGAAGAATGTTTACATCACATGGCAATCCAAAAGTTTCGAAACTCCTTTTTTAAGCATATCACCCTTTTGCCTGAAGTGTGAAAATTGCTGAAAGGAGAACAATAAACAATAGTTGAAAAATATCCAAGTGTATAATATGGATCATGTCAACTTGGTACAGTTAACATACTGGCCTTTTCCTTAAGCGTAAGGTAAAACATCAGCATGCATTTCTGAGGCATTATTAATTGGAGGATGAAGATAAGATAATTTTGCTGGAGAATTTTATCTTTGAAATTAACTACATTCCATTTTCTGGACAAATAAAAGGGTGCATAGAGAAAAATAAAAGACTTATTGTTTGAACTTTAAAAACAGAGAAGAATTTTTGCTATCTTTTGTTTCCTGTGTGTTTTTTAATACTAAATAAAATTTTTATTTAATGTGATCTAACATTCATAACAACCTAAAGGAACATTCTGAATTATCTTGAGGGAATTTCTGCAAAAAGAGAGAAATAAAATACAAATACAGTCTTGCAAAAAGTACAAAAGCTGTGCTCAGATTCTTCTCTCAGCAATCCTCAGTTCCACTGTTTTGTCCTTTCCTTGTCTTCCACAATACTTGTCTTTTTTTCTTCTCTTTTCTTCTCCTCCCTCCTCCCTATAAGCCCATGTATTCAGACTACGACTAAGATTGCTAGGAGGTAGCAATACCTAGAGAATCTTAGGAAAGGAAGGATTTGGGGATTCCTTAAGACTTATATATTTAAAAAATTAATCAGAGCTATTGCTTTCACTTTAACCAGCCATTTGGCTCTAGACAAGGCATTGGCAAACTGTAGCCTATGGGTCAAATCTGGCCCTTTGCCTGCATTTGCATGGTTTATGAGTTAAAAATGTCTTTTATGTTTTCCAATGGTTAAAAAAGTGAAAAGAATCACATTCAGTGACATAAAAAATTTATATGACATACAAATTTTAGTAAATAAAATTTTAATGAAATATGGCCATTCTCATTTGTTTATATATGGCTACTTTTGAAGTAAAATGAGAGTTGAATAGTTGCAACAGTGACCATATGGCCTGCAAAATCTAAAGTATTTATTATAACTATTTACAGAAAACATCTGTTGACTCCTAATCTAAATCATTAATTATTATTTTGCCCCCTACTCATCCCCCTACTTGTCATCAATCCTCAAATCACTGGTTCAGATTGTTTTTTATCTCCAAGGACTGCTTTATCTCTAGAATGGGATAAGATTTTTCCAATTATTTATTTATTTATCTATCTATCCCCAGTAACATGGACGTCATCTTGTAATTTCTTATCATAATGATGAAGCGTAAGTGCCAACTTTTGATATGGTCTTCCTGTAAGTTTTGGAGGAAAGTATACTAGGTAATAATTTAAAACTTTTACAGAAAGAGGCTGACAGGTAACTCAAGTGTACTTCTTTATTTCACTTTTTGTACTATCTTGAAGAGGCCAGGATATGAACATCTTTGAGCGAGTCTTCCTAATACAGACTCCACTGTAACAATAGTCCCAGAGGATCCAGAAAACAGAATGAAGTTTTTTTCCACTTTTTTTCCCAATTTTTTTTTGTCTAAGATTAGCCTCTCAGGTCCTCTTTTGGGGTCCTGTTTTAAGATTTACCACTAGCAGGATGACCGACATTGGAAATATCCATTCTTTTCAGAGTAAACCCCATCCCACCCATAGGTGTGTTCATTTGCTCTGTGGTCCTAACAAGATCATCACAGTAGAAGAAAATAGTCCAAGAGACTGCTGTAGTCTATAAATAACTAGCAATTGAGAAAACCACTACACTAAGGATATCTATAACCAAGGCATCCATCTAGAACCTAGATCCCCTTCAAAGTGCCCATAAGCAAAGCCAAAAGTCTTTACCCAACATATGCTACAGACACATCCTTAAAAGTGTGGGAAACAAAAAATAAAAGCCCCATCTAAACAAAAGAAAAGCTAGGAACAAGGAGCTATAGCTGCTTCAGATGACAAGGAATCAGCACAAGAACTCTGAAAGTATGAAAAATCAGAATGAAGGGAAACCTCCAAAAGGAGAACACCAGATCTCTAGCAATGTATCCCAACCACAATGAAAATACTGAAATGACAGGCAAAGAATTCCAAATATGGCTTGTAAGGAAGTTCAATGAGATCCAAGAGAAAATGGAAAACCAACTCAAAAAAAAACCCAGAAAAATAATTTAGGAAATGAATGAATAATTTATTAAAGAGATAAACATATTTTAAAAAAATGAAATAGAACTTCTGGAAATGAAAAATTCATTTAGAAAAATGCAAAATACAGTGGAAAGTTTTAAGAATAGACTAGACGAAGCAGAAGAAAGAATTTCAGAGCTTGAATGCAACACTTTTGAATTAACACAGTCAGTAAAAAATGAACAAAAAATCAAGAGGAATAAAGTCTACAGGAAAAATGGGATTATGAAAAATGGCCAATTATAAAAATCGTATGCATCCCTAAGGATAAATAAGAAAAAGCAAAAGGCCTGGAATACATATTTCAGAGAATAATTGAGGACAACTTCTCTGGTCTTGCCAAAGATTTAGACATCTCCATACAAGAAGCTCAACAAATACGTGAGAGATTCACTGCAAAAAGGGCAACATCAAGGCATATAGTAACCAGACTGGCCAAACTAAACACAAAGGAGGAACTCCTACAAGCCATGAGGTAAAAATATCAAGTAATTTACAAAGAAAAACCCATCAGATCAACAGCATGCTCCTTAAGAGAGCCCTTATGAGCCAGAAAGGCATGGATTTGTATCACCAGCCTCCTTAAAGAAAATAACTACCAGCCAAGAATTTTGTAAGCTACTAAACTAAGTTTCGTAAATAAAGGAGAAATAAAGTCTTTCTCAGGCAAGCAAACACTAAGGGAATTTGTCACTACTATACCTGCACTACAGGAAATGCTCAGCATTTTATTATATATGCAGCAGGACAATAGAAACAAATCAATGTAAAAACAACCAAAAGTTATAAAATAAAAATAAATTT
>CAUYSK010052079.1:0-30306 GCA_963575035.1 Avahi laniger
TTCTGAGGTAAGCATTATCATTATTTCAATTTTACATGTGAAGGACTTCAGGGCACAAAATGAATTCATGTATGTTTCTCAACTTAAGAACAGCAGAGATTTTTAATAGTCTGATTAAGAAGCCACACTCATTCCTTTACAGTATGTTTATGGATTTACTAATATAGAGCACTCTTAACATATAAAATTACAAAAGATATGCCTCAGGAAATAATATACACATCTTAATTTATTGATATGAATCCAAGATAAAAAGATCTCATTTGATTATATGTAGAAAATAATATGAAAGAGTTAAAAATAAAGACTATGAAGTAAAAACTTGGATCAAACACTTGTAGTGGGACCACACATTTTAAAAAAATAAGCAGGAATGACATATATGGAACTGTTTTGAATCTGCTATGAAATTGATTCATTTCTAATGAATGAAAAATATCTGAAACAAAGGGTTAAAATCACATTTGCAAACTATTTTCTCATCTGCCAGCATGTCATCATCATTCATTGTGAAATATATAGATGCCGCCTTAAACTGGCACTTACCAAAAATTACACTCTGAAAGAGTAAAGGTAAAAAAAAAAGTGACTGCAGCTTTCTTTAAAATAAATCATTTGTATCATTTTTTGTAACCTACAGAATAAAACACTTTGTTTTTCAGACTCGTATTTTAGTGACAAACAACCTCACACTTCTGCCACAAATGGATCTTATTGTTGTAATGCAAAGTGGGAGAATAGCACAAATAGGAACATACCAGGAGCTGATCTCTGAAACAAAAAGCCTCACTAATTTGTTTCAGGTCTTCAGTGAACAAGAAAAAGGTAAGGACACAACGAAAAATAAACTTAGACACAACGAAAAATAAACTTAGATACAATATGCCTAACCATTTTGAAAGTCCACTAATTGCCTTACTTCTCGCTATGAATTTTCATTCATCCTGCTTAAGTCAAGGGCTGAGCATCTAGCTTTCCATAGGAAAGAAACAAATTCAGTGGGACACATCAGCTAAAAATCTAGCTCATTTATGATTTTTTTAAAAAAGTTTCAAATGCCCCAAATCTGTTTCTTAACCTATGAAACAAGAGATTAATGATTTATAAACTCTATTGCAGATCTAGAATATAATGGATATAAACATTCTATCTATTTTTAAATTAAGAACAGGGAATATAAATCCATGTGAAATAAATAATAAATATTTAGACATATGAGTTACAATATAGAGAGTGTGAGGAAGAGAAACAAAAGAAAAAATACTTGTGGAAAGGCAAAAAGGGAAAAATTATTGTCCAAATTTTAAGAATTAACAATTGGTTTTATTTACTAAGTTTTTTTACTATAGTCCTAGAATTTTCAATTAAGATTCATAGACATTTTAAAACAATAGAAATGATTTGATCTTTGCCTAATGTGCAGGAAAGAGGGATGTTTGAAATCCAGCATTATCTTAATATTCCACAGAGATCAGTCCTTGTCTACTCTGAAAGCTGGATGATGAGCCGTCATCTCTTTTCACAGATATAGATGGTTTCTCATGTAGATCAGCATACCATGATCCTTTTCTCATACCATTCCAGAACACCCCTATGAACTTACTGTAAAACTAGCTAACTATTTCGTAATTTCAGGGTAAAAGAAGAAATATAGAACTATGTCTCAGCACTTTCTATGTGAACTGGTAACTTACTTTACACTTTACCTGGATGTAAAGGTCATAAAAATATGAAATTAGTCTATAAAAAGATCAGTGAAATTTGTTATTTTAATGTCATGAAATCCTAAAAACAAAGTCATTTTGCTGATATGTTTCTCTTTGGGACCTAAGCTAACACACATTAGTTGTGTGCTACTATTCCTTGTTTTCACTCCTTTCTTACATTACAAATACTCCATTTGTAGATACGTTCAAAAATATACAACGCATCATCAGCTGACAGTAGCCATTCATAAAGGAAGCACCTCATTTTTTCTCAATGGCTAGCAACTTCGGAGATGATTGCTTGCCTTCTCAGACAGGTTAATTAACAATTTATGCTTCCTTTGTAGGAAAGAGATGTCTAGGAGTGTCTCCTAGAACTAGACAGAGCATGGAGTCTGCCATTTGCTCTATCCCCAGCACTTACGTAGCCTCATGCTAGAAAAATAATAGATGCACAGTAAATGTTAAACGGATGAATCTGGAAGTGCGTCTCCTCAGGAGCTAACAGGATGATTCGGAATGCTATGGACAAGTGTCTTTTTTTTTTTTTTTTTGGCCATTTATTTTAAAGACAATACAAAATATACATTGTATTACTTTGGAAAATATAGCTCCAAAATCAGGCAGTGTGTAAGATGTAAGTTCAATATTTAATTTGTCATAAAATACGAAAAATATATCTTTTGAAAGTTGTGGAATTTTCTGTTGTTTAAATTCCCTGTTTGGGAACAAAATCCCATCTCTCCTGCATTTGTATAACTTCTTATGTACAAATGCCTTCTACTGCAACAGATCAAAAGTAATAATATTTTTGGAGTTGGGCTGATATGAATAAATGTTACCAATTCACAATCAAGAATATGCCAGAATTAGAAAAATGTAATCCAAGCTTTTTTTTTCTAATGACCCCAATATTTCTATCTGTTCCTTTAAAATTCTGGAAGGTGAAAAGTAGAGAAAATTTTTATACTGGAAATAGAATATGTTTTTTTTTATTGCAGCATATTATGGGGGTACAGATGTTTAGGTATAATATATTTTTGAAACTAATTATTTTTTGAATTTTGATTTTTTAAATGCCATATTAAAAAAATATAGGCTTGTAAAAAGCAGCCATAAAGTTACTTTACTCACAATAAACATCAGCTAGATAGATAAATAGATGATAGTTGGATAGATAGATAGAGATCTGGAAAAGGTTAGCCCTACATAGTGTAATTTCTTTAGCCACCATAGAGAGGAAGGCAAACATAGGCTTTGATGATGTAAAACACCCCATTAAACAATAGCTTTACATTGCGATAGATTCAATATAATATCCCTACAGTACTGTCCTGAGATCTGGGCCAACCTAACCTGGTCCTGTACTCCATGCTTTAGAGAGTCTCCACTCTGGCCTTCTCTGCCAGGCTTTGTGGCCAAGAGACGAAGGGATTGTGACCCACCAACCAGCAGTGTCCTCCCTATCCATCGCTTCTTGACCGCTGCAGATACTCAGGTCCACCCACCCAAGGGGAGACTGCTCTGCAGGCATGCACTACTCTTTCGTCTGAGGATGTTTTTTTCTTAGGGCTGGGAAGGGTGGTGGGCAGAGCATGGACATGTGAGCTAAAGTGTCTACACATGTGCAGAGCCTCTCAGGGTGCAGGATGGGGCTGGGGTGGGAGAGAAGGGGGGTAAAGGCTTCAACTGGGTCTGCCTCGCCAAGGACTCCATGACCCCCAGAGGAAATGTAAGAAATCCAAACATTCTGCTCTAGATCTGCCTTCCACGTGGTTGGGAAGGCAGATTTGTCAAAGTAAGCAATAGAATTCATTTAAGAGTCTGTTAGTTCCATCTATAACTTTTTACAATAATTAGAAATACAGCATGCTGACATTAATACATGGCATGCTGTTGCCCTGGTTCCACAGATGTTAGGTGCAAGCCTGTCCCTGTGGGGAATTTCTTTTTCTTATCTGCATAAGTAATAGGGGAAAATTAAATTCTGTTTGAGGGCATTTTTGCTAAGATTTAGAGGAAAGGAATTACCTGTCAGGGAGTGGGATTTGAGAGGTGTTGTTTGTTGTTGTAAGATCATGCTGTGATCTACCATTTATTTATTATAATTCATCTTTTTTGATCTTGAGTCTATCCAAAAATTCCTTTATAATATACACAATCCTGCCATTTAAACATTCTTGTTAATTTATGTGAAATTACAACAGAATACAGTAATTCCCCCCTTAACTGCAGGGGATACATTCCAATACCCTGTGTGGATGTCTGAAAGCACAGGTAGTACCAAATTATGCATATACTATGTTTTTTTCCTATATATAACTATAATAAAGTTTAATTTATAAATTAGGTGCAATAAGAGATTAACAGCAATAACTAATAATAAAATAGAACAATTATAACAATATGCCAACATCACTATTCTTGTACTTCAGGGCCATTATGAAGTAAAATAAGGGTAATTTCTACACAAGCAACATGATACCACAACAGTTGATCTGATCATCCAGAGGGCTCCTAAGTGACTAATGGGTGGGAGCATCTACAACGTGGATGCTCTGGACAAAGGAATGATTCGTGTCCCAGGCAGGCCAGAGCTGGATGGTGCAAGATTTCTCCTGCTACTCAAAATGGTCCACAATTTAAAACTTATGAGTTGTTTATTTCTGGAATTTTTCCTTTAATATTTTTGGACCAAGGTTGGCTGCAGGTAACAGAAACCTTGGAAAGTGAAATCTCAGTTAAGGGGGAACTACAGTAAAAGTCACCACAACCTTGTGTAAAAAACAGTGGGCCAATTGTCAGGAGCCCGGGGATCTGGTTCTCATATTGAATAACTATGCTTGCCTTCATAGAAATGACTCAACTCCTGTGGTTCTTCTCCTTTATGAAATACAGGGCTTGAACTAACTTTGTTTTGTTTTGGTTTTGTTTTTCTAGTGGCAAACATGAAAATGAACAATGCATGTTATTTTCCCTCCCTTGCCCCCAAAACTGCTCATGATTCAGCCACTCTTTTTTTATTTCCCAAGCATTCTCGTTCTCATGGCTGAAGTTGATAACAGGTAACTTAGAAAGTAAGCAGTGAAAAGTATTTTTTATAGCATAATTTAAGTTTGGGTACATCATATTGGTAAGATTTCATCTAGCCCTGAAAAATTTACAAGTCTCATCTTATGGGAATGTTATCTAAGATAATAAATTAGGGGTGAGAAAGGGGTTTAGGAAGAAAGATGTAAGAAAACTGAAGATCAATTTTACATATTTATAGATTTAGTCTAGGCTAATTCTTATGCACACTAGTAATACTGATGATAGATAGTATATCTTGTGTATTAACAATGTCAATATATTAAGGAGTTTTATATTTACCTAATCCTCCCAAAACCTTCTGATTTTACAAAAAGATTAAGTATCTTGCTCAAATTAAGATGGATGGTAAGCGACAAAATTTGAATCCCTGCTGCCTCTATTTCATGCTGGAGAACAACCTTGCTCTTGAACATGGTGTCACACGTGCAG
This sequence comes from Avahi laniger, assembly GCA_963575035.1. Taxonomy (NCBI): domain Eukaryota; kingdom Metazoa; phylum Chordata; class Mammalia; order Primates; family Indriidae; genus Avahi; species Avahi laniger. The sequence continues at coordinate 5,229 of CAUYSK010052079.1, forward strand.
GAACAAGTATGATGACTTAGTATTGACTTAGTGTGGAAAGAGGGATGAGTGGCCCAGCTCACTCTTGCTTGCTTGTTTGCACTTGCTTCCACCTCTCATGTCCCCCACCCCACCGGACCCCCACCTACCCCGTCTCTCTTTGAAGATTCCGGGTTTCAAGAAAGTCACTTATCCTAAGTTCTATTTTTCCCCTGCAAAATGTACATGAGTTTACCCATTCTCTTTATCTAATCAGCTCATTTGGGTGTTCAATTTATATAATTCATATGAAAGTACTCTATAAATTATATATATATATACACACACATTTAAATATTGTTAGAAGTTATAAAGATGAGAATGTGCCTTAGGAAGAGAGGCTGAAACATCTCCACACTGAACTGGGGATGAGGAACTGGTGGCCTTCTGATTTCAAGATTGTTCTGTTTTAAGCACCGAGGAAGGCAAGAAAAAGCTTCATCTTTCTCTGTTGCACCCCTTTTAATAAAAGGATTTGTTCTGTAAAATTTGAATTCAGTCGAAAGGCTGCACTTAAGGACCTAGAAAGCCACATGTGGCTTTAAGGCTGCAGGTTCCCCACCAATCCATCCAGTTCCTTCCCTTTAGACAGGAGAAGTCTGAAATTCAAGGAGTTTATTATACTGTGAAAAAAGACAGAAACTGTATAGCTCTGAGGTGCTTACCATCAAATTCACTAACAATTACTTGAATCTCAGTCTCTAGTAGTTCTAGGTTTGTGACCTTGGTTTGCGTGACCTGCTTAAGTCCTTAATGCTTCAGTCTTTTTGTCTCTAAAATAAGGATAAGAATAACTATAGTACCTTTCTCATAGGGTTAGTCTTGAGAATTAAAAGAGTTTATATATATTATATAAAAACATATATATATACACATATAAGTTTATATATAAAAGGCTTATGTATATATCCGATGTATATAATCTATGTATGTGTGTGTGTCTGTGTATATATATATAAGCCTTTAGAACACTGTCTGCCACAGAGGAAGCTATTATTAGTGTTATTGACATTTGTAAGATGACAGATTTGGGGAATTTACCATTGTGTTTCCTTATTAATCTTCACAATAATCACATTTGTATATAAGGCTTGGTAAAATTGAATTTTTCTTTTAAAGATTAGAATTGTGTTTCTCTTGGGAAATACTTAGCTCTTCTATGGAAGACCCAAATAAGTTAGTGCTCCTCTCTAATATCCAAAAAAGAATGTACAGGCTTTTTCATTACAGAATCATAGTTTTATTAAGACATGATGAGATATCTTACATTAAGTGGAAATAATGAAGAAAATAAAAGTGCTCCCAATATACCTACAAATCCAGAACTCAAAAATATCTCCAACTTGTGTAATCTTCCATCATATCTCTCTCTACTTTGTGAATTGTTTGCTTATGTGGATATAAAATCACTGTCTTCCTCTGCAGCTCACGCTCTAAAGCAAGTCAGTGTAATTAACTCCAGAACTCTGCTGAAAGAACAAATCTCGGAGCAAAAAGATAGGTGAGTATTAGTAAAATATCAGGCTTACTGGCATCATGGACTAATTAATTACATTTTTAAGCATTTAAAATGCATCCTGTAAAAAGGATCTATAAGTTATAATGGATATAAAATGTACTTAGTGGTTTCCAATTCTGAATTATAAGTCAGATGGATGTGTCTAAATTTTTAAGTGAGATGAATGAGACTTAGTTTTTGCAACATATGCTCATTAAACTCTCAGCTATTTCTGGCCAAATTCTTGTAGTAGAAATCTAATCTGATAGTTTTTGTGCCAAAAATATCCCCATCCCATAGTGTTCATACACTCTATAGATGAGAATGTGAAAATAGGCTTTGGACATGAAAATTTCACAATGGACTGGGATGTTTAACAAGATAGGGTATGTGACCTATCAATATGGACTTGGTGTAGGACCTGAAAAATCTGCCTAGTAAAATAAGAGGTAGAAAGAAAGGAAGGAAGAAAGGAAAGTAGAGTGGAAAGAAGGAAGGAAAGAAAGGGGAGGAGGGAGAGAGAAATAAAAATGGTAAAATTTTGGCCTTGATTGGATTTTGTTATATTATGCTTCATTTTTTTTTGTAAGTGACTGAGGCAAATTAACCTAATCAGTTCTTTCCCCCAATATTTCCCCCAGTTGTTGTCCAAACAGGGAGCTGAAAAACAAAAGGAAATAATAGGAATATAGGTATTAACAAATGATGGATAGAGATATAGGGAACAGGCACTGGTCAAAATTGCTAAAATGGAGAATTGGGATAGATTACAGGGAAGCCAGCATTTCAGGATCCAGTAACTCAGAATGTTGTAGATTTGACCTTCAGTAAAAGAGTGGGCCTTGAATTTATTATTTTTTAAAGCATTGGCTATGCCTATTGCGTGGATGATGATGTTGCAGGCTGGACTTTTGTGTGCATGCCAGGTTTGGTTGACTCAATAGGACAACTAAATCATTTCTCATTGATCATAAAGACCTCGGACTACCTCTCTTTGTCTGTTATCTTGGTGTTCTCTCTATGGTGTTGTCATCCCATCTCATGACTCTAAGAACACCTTCTGTGCGCTAATGCCTTTCAGTTAATATCTCTAGTCTGGACCTCTTCTCTGAACTCCAGGGTGAGATAGCCAGCTGACCCTCTCGGTGTCTCTCCTTTAATGTCTAAATGACAGCTCCAACTTACATGTCAAAAACAGAATTCTTGATTTTCCCCTACCACACACAAACCTGCCCTGTATGTAACCTTCTCCATTTCAGCTAACAGTAATGTCATTCTTCCAGTTGCTCAGGTAAAAATATCTTGCGGTTATCCTTGACCTTCCTTACTCTACATTCAATCCATCGTCAAATCCCATTGGCTGCATCTTGAAAATATATCCAGTAATCCAGAATTCGACCACTACTGATCACCTTCACAGCTGCCACCTTTGTCCAAATCACTATCATTTCCACCTATATTCTTGTAATTGTCTTCTTACAGGACTTCCTGCTACCAATCTCGTGCCATACAGGCCATTTGCAACATAGCATCCAGAGTGTTTCTTTTACAAATGTAAGTCAGGTCATGTCACTCTTCAGAACAAAACTTCCAAAAGATTCACATCTCAGAATGTATATAAAATCCCAGGTTTTTATAATGACCTGTAAACCCTGCAGGTCCTGGACCTATTAATCTTTCTGATCTTGGAACCTCCTGAAGTTCACCCCTCATTATTCTGCTTTAGCAACACTGACCCTTTGCTACCTATCCCAGGGCCTTTGCACTTCCATGATCCACTGCTTAGGGTATACTTTTCCCAGATAATTATATAGCTTGCTTACCCACCTTTGGTGGTTTTTTCTCAAATGTCTTCTCATCAATGAAGATTTTCTTAGACACCATTTGTCGTATCATCTCAACACTTCCTACCTTCTTCTGCAGCTATTTTTTTTCCACAAGCCTTGCCAATATCCAGCACACTGGAAAATTTACTTATTTACTTTCATTTTGTCTTTCTCCTACCTCTAGTTTATACTCTTTCTAAGGGCAGCAATTTTTGTCTATTTGTTCGTTATTCTATTGCTGTCACCTAGAATACTGAATGGCACATAAATCAGTGTTCCGTGAATATTTGTTGAATGGATGAATAAATAAATAACTAAACTGAAAGAACACTCAAGGTTTTCTAATCCATCATTTATTTTTTTGGCCATAATAACTTAATATCTTTCATTTAAATGAGTTTCATTTTGGAAGAATCTCCAAAAAAAACTAATCCAAAAGCACTGAAATGTACTTTGAAATTCATTTGCTGGGGGGTATACACATCTCTAGATCATAAAAAGAGTTTGTACCAGTGTTTACCCTCACTCAGTAAGTACCTTGATAAAACATTAAAACTTAAATCCAATAAGTATTGCTGTAAACATAATCATACCTTTTCCTGTACAATAAATTAATTTTTCTTATTTATAAAATTGCTGTTGATCATAATATTTAAGTTGAACCCCTTAAAATTTCTGTGAGCCACCCTGGGGAACCAATCCTCCTTTTTCTCCTTCAAAAAAGAACCCTATTCTCTATAAAGATTTGTTTACAGAACTGTTTTCTAAAAACTTCTAAGTTTTAGAGGCTCTAACTGGAGCCAAAATTCTGAAATTTACTTCCGAATACATTGGGAGGATCACCTCACTTCCAATATGTCATGTTTTTATCAACACAATCCAGAAGCAAATTTGTTTTTTAAGAAGTATGGTAAAGGTTAATTAGTTCTAACCTTATTGACAGTCTATAATCCAGCCATACTGATCTTTTCTTGCTTTCTTCAAACAAGAAATTTCAAGCAAGTAAATAAATAATTTTTTATCTTATGTTTGAGGGATGTATTTTAATTTTTTTCCAATTGGCTACACTAGTTTATTACTTTCTATGCCATTTTCTAGTCTCACTTTCATTTTTTTTATTGGCTTTACTATTTGGTAAGAATACATGGGAGAATCTTCCTGACTTTTCAACCTAATTCTCTCTCTCTTAGAATTACTCACTTACTTCCAATTAGTGCAAAATTAAGACAGGAAGTTACAAGGAGGCAAGAGAGTGTTAACAATTAGAGCCTCTCCGCATGGAATATAGTGAGACAGAATACAAGAAGTCTTCTAATGGAAAAATTCATGAGAAAACTGGCCAACGGCCTATGAAGAGTGAGTTGAAAAGGAAGAGGGTTGGATCAAATAATTTCTGAAATTCCCTTCCTTTGAAATTGAAGATTTAGAGGTCTTGTAATGACATTATTATTCTAACAAGAGCTAAAGTATTTTGAACTGTTTCCATATTTTAAGGTCTAAGTTTATATGATGCATTTAATTATTTTCTTAAATCTCTAGTACTCTTTTCCCTGAATAAAATAAACTGGAAATGTTGTTTTAGTGTCTAGAGTGCCCCCTTCTGGCTCTCATGCCAGACATTCTTCATTTAATCCTCCCATGTAGGTGATTGTGTCTTTAGCTCAGAGATAATGGTTTAAATATGTTAATTTTACATATTTTATACAAAAATATGTAGATGAGTATGTACTAATTTTCCTGAGAGTTTCTGAAGGACAGGACAAGGCTCATTTTTAAAACTTTTCTACCAACATAATAATTTGTTCTTTTAAGGGTCTCAAATAAAACCTGTTATTCACAGCAAGGTGCCTAGAATCAAATGCAGTATTTTTGTGAAAAGAGAATAAATAACATTTTAGTTTTAAAAAGCAATATCTTTCTGTATGGTGTCTAATAAATTATTGGTCTTTGTTAGTTATGTCTAATTAGGAAGCTTTAATTCCCTTTTAACAGTTGGATTTCACAGCATTTTATGTCCAGCTACATTAAGAATTAATTTTTTGGCTTGATACCAATGCTAAATTTGCTTATCCAAACAAAAGCCATGCCAAGGGCTTGAAGGATGATGACAGTAATTAACCCAAATCATATACCGGGAGCCATTCCAAGGAAAGTGTCTGTTAAATAGTGTATCTTTCTCTGATACTAAAGCTGATCCTACAAAGGACGTGCACTGCAACCTCTCACAGAACGTTTCTTGATGCTAGCGCTAGAGACAGGAAGGGAAGAACTATCAGGCTCACCAAATAAAGCATTTCTTGTTCTGATAAATAAAATGAAAACCATGGAGAAAGGAGGGCTTCTAATAATCTGCTGAGGGTGTGTACATCAATCAGTTCAGTAATTTTAAAGGTCAGTTTGATAGTAGATATAACAAATGACTTACAATTTAGCATACTCCATGCTTCTGTGTATGGGAATTTATTACAAGGGACAATAAGAGATGTGTAAAAAGAATGGCCATTACAGTAATAATTAAGGTAGGAAAAAAAACATAATCAGTATAAGCATTGACTTTGTTAGACAAGACATATTATGGTAAAATGATAAAATGTTATATTATAAAATATGATGCTGCTGTAGAAGAATATTTGATCATTATATAGTGAGTTACAAAGACCATATATAATTTTTTTTAAAAAAATTAAAGACCAGTTATAGAGCAACATTCATGTTATCATACCACACACATGTAGAGAAAAGACTACAGCAGTATTCACAAGCATGTTAGCACAGATTGTCTCTGAAACATAGAATTATAAATCTTTTTTTCTCCTTCATCTTCTCCTCTTTCTTTCTTCTTACTCTTCTTCATGCTTTTTGGTATTTTCCAAATACTTCTCTGATAATATAATTCAAGAGATATATGGAAGACGGAATTGACCATTACTTGGTGATTGGTTGGAAATGTGCCATGATTAAGACAGAGGAAGTATTATGGCTCTTTGCAAAGCCAGAGAAAATGTGAGAGGAGACAGGTAAATAACTGGTTCAGTTTAGAGATGTGTATGAGACAAACAAGCAAAGAGAAAAAGTAGATGTCAAGCAGGCATTCGACATATGGATTTGGAGCTCAGGGAAAAGATGTGGATTAGAGATACCAATCTGAGAGTCATCCACAAAGAAGAAGGTTTTTGAAACTACAGGAGAGGATGAAATTTCTCAGGACAGTGTGAAGCATACAAAGGAAATAATAACTAGAACTGAGCCCAAGGAAACAGAAACATTGAAGAGAAGACAGAGAAAGTTGCCTAAGGAAAAACCTGTGGAGGGCCATAGAGATGGGAGGAAATATCAAAATGTAGTGGTGAAAGGAGGTGAAAGGAAGAGTCCCTTAAACAACTGAGTGGTCAGCAATGTTAAATGTCATGAAGAGCTTGAGTGAAATAATTTTCAAAATAAATGGATATAATGGATATAGCAATAAGTCATCTGCTAATATCCTTGATGAAAATAGTTTAAGTGAGATGCCAGAAAGTTAAAGGAGGCAAAGGAGGTGTAACAGTGAAATGTTTTGCTACAAAAGGAAGGCAACAGACAGGAAATGAAGGAAGACATAGAGTTGAGAGCGGAATTGTTTCGGTGGGAAATCTTGCAAAATGAGAAGAATGTGTTGTTCTCTGTGGGCTGATGGGAAGGAGCCAGTAGAAAGGAAGAAGGTGAAGATTAGAAAGGACGGAGAACAAGCCAGTGTTTTTCGGACTAGCCTTAAGTTTAAAAGACATATTTCTAGAGGAGAAATCTTATAATCTGTATTTGTAACTACCCATGTTTGTTACAAGAGAGAATTGGAAAAGGCTGGGTAGAAATGCAGCTAAATGTAAATGTTTGGTGATTTGCTTCCCTGTCTGCTTCTATTTCCTCCATGAAGTATGAAGTGAGTCCCCTCTGAGAGCAATGCAAGGATTTCTAGGCACTATTAAGGCCCAGATGGAAGGAAGATATTAATTTATGGGGGACCCAATTTTCAGGTCTGCATGATTTTTTGAAGCAGCACTCCACAGGAATAGGTGTGACCAAGATTGGTATGTGAGTCTAACAGGGAGGTTTAAGGTAAAGAAAACAGGGAATGGGGGTTCAGAATATTACTTCAGTTTGGATGGATGAAATGATAATCATGAAGAATAGGCCAGGTAATGAAGGGAACAGAGAGAGGGTATAACTTTACCTGAGGGTAAGAAATTCCCCAGAATGTGGGACAGTAAATGCTAAAATGATTGAGAATATGTAAGTTTTAAAAAATGTTTGATTTACCTAAAACTTAAAAAGTGAACATTTTCTTACTTTATCAGGCCCTCTTTGGATCAAAGAAAACAGTTTTCAATGAAAAAAGAAAATATTCCTACCGGTGGGGTAAGCACCAGAGGAACTGATGTTATTTATTATTGCCCACCCAAACATAAAAAATTATCTTGCATTATCAATAAATACTATAGATTTATCATTTAATTTGAGGAGGGCTGCCAAATAATAGTTTGAAGATGTTAAATTAAATGAAATTGTTGGATGTTGGAGTCATATTTAATTAGGATTACATGTTATTTGGCATGCATATATATTTTTTACTAACGATAGTAACTAACATTTACTAAGCACTTTTAAGTGCTCAGGATTGTTCTTGACACTTTAAATGTACCTATAATGTGGCTACTAATATTATTGCAACTTATAAATTAGTAATCTGAGAGTTAAAGGAGTTAGTTAACCAAGATCACAAAGCTTAGGAAATGTCAGAATTGGATTTGAATCTTGCTTGTTTGACTTTAAAGTACAGCTTTGTAGTCCTGTATCATATTATTTATTTAACTGACACTGGTCAGAAACTACCAGTAATGAAACTTATTCGAAAATGGCATGTCACATTCTAATATTTCTCAGTAATGTAATGTTATATCAATTTTGCCTTTAGGTGAAGTTCTCAGTCATTGTGAAATACCTCCAATCCTTCAACTGGCTCTGGGTGTGGCTGGTTGTGGTCACTTACCTGGGACAGAATTTGATGAGAATTGGACAGAATCTATGGCTTAGTGCCTGGGCAAGAGAAGCCAAACACATGAATGAGTTCACAGAATGGAAGCAAATAAGAAGCTATAAACTTAATATCTATGGATTATTGGGATTAATACAAGGTAAAAAAAGAAAAGTCCAGCTATTTCTCTTTTCTTTTTCTGATCTAGTTGATTTAAACACAACATATGGCATCATGTTATTTCAAATAAAAATCTATGCCATAATATTCAAATATTTGGGCATTCCTCAAATGCATATGTTTGCGATTTACCGTACTTGAGAGAATAAACCAAAATTTGTAGGTGTTAGCTACATGGCCCACAGTAAATAATTTACACATTTGTCTCCTTTAATGTTGAATTATTAGAAAGGTGCTATTATCCCCATTTCGCAGCTAAGGAAACCGAGGATCATATGGTAAGTCATGCAGGATTGAAAAGTCCCAACTACATGGCTTCTCATTGTGAGTGATGTGAATACTAATAGGTGAGTCTGTTAAGGAATTTAAAGCCTAATGAGCCTAGGTCAGGTGCACAATCAAATTGCACAATAAGCAATAATTGCTATAAAAGTAGTAAAAAAAAAAAGCATTGTGGGAATTCAGAGCAGGCGGAGGCTGTATTTGGTTGGGATATTATTGTGATTTCTAAGGTATTCTTGGCATTTGAGTTGACACTAAAATGATGGATAGAATTTTGTCAGATTGAGATTTCAGAGAAGGAGAGAAGGTGATAGAGGTATATATTAATAGAAAGGTAGTAAAAGCAGGGATGGAGAAAGTAAGAAGAGATTTAGGCAAGAATATGGGTGCCACTTTGAGTGGTCTTCATGTTATTGGTAGGACAATAGGGAAGGTGAAGCAGGAAGATGGTTTGGAGACTACTATTATCTCTGTATAGTTGCAAAGACTTATCTTCGGGAAATTGAGGAAAGAAGTGGCATAGTTGGAGATATATTTCAGACAATGAATAAATCAGCAGTCATATTTTAAAAATGACTTTATTAGCAAAACTGTAGTTGGAGAGACTGGGGAGAAGTTCCAGACAGCAGGGAAAAAATAATCAAGTGTATCCAGGAGTCTAGGTGGGAGGTAAGCTACTATTGAAAGATGTCTTATCTGACCCATGTCTGTGTTGCCCAAAGCATCTAGTTCAATGCTAATCAATGTATAAGAAGCAGTTAGAGGACCAAATAAATACCTGATGAATGAATGAATGGTCAGAGAGCTGAAATGGGATTGGATAACAGGATGGATAGGAAAGACACTGCAGTGAACACATATATAAGAATTGCTGATTAGAGGGTAAGAAAAGGGCATCCCTCAGTCATGATTTTGAGATTTGTATTGGGTAACAGAAAGAGCAATGATGAAAAAATATAAGGAAACCAGGAGGAAGCCTTAACTGGTAGAGCAGAGAAATGTGAAATCCAGTAAGAATGGATACATTTAATAGGAAATGCTGATGCTTTCTCCACTAGACAGATTAAAACTCATCTGGAAGTTTGGAAAGTAGGCTTCTTTATCTATAAAATGAGGGGCTTACACCAGATAATTTCTACAATTCCTCCAAGTTCTAACATTCTATAACTCTCTAGTTCTACTTAGACCTGGAATCATTCTACAGAAATAAAAAATGAATCTGTAAGAGTAGCTGTGGATCACTGTGAATGAAGATTAAGAGCCATAAAGGTGAATGAAATTCTTGAGAAATACCCTCCTTAGAGCTGATTAGGGGACTGGCTTCACAGAGTGGAGCAGAGAGAAGTTTCTGATCAGAGAAAGAAAGGGGTAAAACAACAACCACAATAATGTGAACACTTGCTCTGTGCCTGGAAACCCAAAGTGTTTTAGTTATTGAGGTTGAACCAAATGAAATTGCCTGTACATCCTTTTCTGACCCGTAAAAAATGGCAATTTCATTTAGTTTAAACTACTACAATGATTCATTTAACATATATTCTAATGAAGGAATAGTTTAAACTTGGCATGTTACTTAAACTTTGAGCTTTATCGCTTCTAAAATGTAGATATTCCATACCCAAATGTTGTTCCAGTGATTAAATTAGATACTATATTTCGCACATATAGAAAAGTGCTGAGCATACAGCAAGACTGCAGTAAATGCACTATTATTTAACCATGGAGAAGATAAGTAAAATGCTTGAAGTCCTATGATTAGTAAGTTTCAAAGCCAGCTTTGAATCTGTGTCCACCTGACTCCCAAGCCTATGTTCTCCATCACCAAATTAGCATTTCCAAAGGATTTCACATTAACAGTAGTGAGATGTTCCACAAACACAGCATTCCATGTCAATAGGTTTGGGAAATTAAGAATTATATTCTTCTATGAGTCTGGAATCTTTTATCTTTGCTTTGTTAAAGGTTTTGAGTCATTCTACAATAAACTGATCTGTTTAATCCAATGCTTCTCAAATCTATTTGATCATAGACATTTTTTTCTTGTGTTGCCTATTAACATTTTGAGCAACTTGTGTTCTACAGAATATATTTTGGGAAACTCCATACTAAGATAGACTTTTTTCCAAGTAAGATGGAAAAATACAATGTAATGAAAGTACAAAAAAAGGTTCTTAAAATTCTGAAATGCTGCAAATATGTTAAGTAGAAAAAAAATTGACAAATGACTCCTGATTACAGTTGAGGAGCCATCATCAAGAGAGAGGTGGGAAAAGAAGAAAAGAATACAGATTGTAGGTAATTACATAATTGAGAATTACAGAATAGATAGATATGATGATAGATATAAATGTCTCTATCAGAAAAGAAACAAATATTGTGAGACGGATTCATGTTCATTCTGTCATTGTATTAACAACCTTCATTGGGGAAAGAGATGTTAATAACTAAAATAAGATATAAGGATTATCTATTGTATAAAATAACAAGACTTTACGATGTGTCCAGTTTCGAATCAGCTAGAATCAAGTTTATTGATGCACAGTTTGTAACTCAGTGAGAAAAAAATACACATAGAGGTCTAGAATTCTTAGCAGCAAGAGAAACATCCATTTATACATGAATTTCTGTATCTATATGTATCACATATACATATGAAGGTTAAATTCATACCAATCCAGTGAATCCATGTTACAGCTTTAAAGTAGATTTAATAGCCTTTGAAAAAGACTTTAAGTGAGAAACTATCATTTTCTGTAATATATAAAGCATGCAAGTTTGTCTACAATATTACTGTGTAAAATCTTAATTTTAATTGACTGTCAATAAATATGGGAAGTATTTTATAACAAAGGCAACAGATTATGTACAGTTTAATCATAAAGATTTTTTTCTGGTTAGATTTTTGTTTGGAGTTTAGAATATAAATTTTCTCTACTTTTTTTCTTCTTCACTTTTTATTTCTTACATATAAAAAATTTAAATTTTTATCAAGGCCTATTCAAGCAATTGTAAATTATATTTCTATAAGGTGAGCCCAAAAAATGAAAATCTATAATTTCATATTTTTTTCAGCAGAACACGTCTATATGTTATGGACCCTGATCCAATCAAGAGCAGGCTGTATTCACTGATATCATCATAGCTCACATTTTTTCAGAACTTTAAAGTATAAACAGCACTTTCACGTGTTAGTACCGGAGGCCCACTATGAATAATATAGAAGGCTAACATTGAAACAAAACTCGGGTACTGAGGCAGAAAATGCTACATCTATATTTTATGACAACAATAAAGATCTTACCTCATTTTCTAAAAATGAAATAGCCTTGAACAGTTTTTTTCTTGGGTCTCAGCTATTTGCTTTTGAAGCTCTAGGGCACTCAACACATCCCTAATCTATTGTATTTTATGTTTCACTATTAAGGACTTCCTTTCTCTGGTCCAATGTGTAAAATATGGGCACCTTATTTTCAAAGTGTAATGTTTAAGGAGGACACTGCTGCTTCCATCTTAAAGTGTCTAAGTGGATCATTTGCTTTCCATACCTCACTAAATTCCACTGAAATGACAGTGAATAAATACAAAAGAAAGGGCTGGAGGGGGTTTCAGAGTAATAAATTTCTATATATGAGATTATACTGATAGGAAAGCAAGGGTAGAAGAAAACCTGTAGCTAGGTACAGATACCGGGGAAGCTGGAACGGAAGAGGGAGATGTTCAGTTGAGCGGACACTAAACGTATGGTCACAGGTACAGAGAGTAGAATTGAGCTGCATGGAAGTAATCGAAGTAATTCACTAGAGCATTGTTCTGCTGACCTGTCAGCCCCTCCTAGAGCACCCACGGCCACCACCAATGTAACAGCCACTCACATGGTAGCAGTACAATGGAAACCAGAAAGCTGATGTTTAGAGAGGAGTTTCTAGCATGGTATATATAAAAGAAAGCCTCCTTATTGTGGTTTTTGGAGAAGCCTCAGCCTACATGTCTTGATCCCCATATGAAGACTTCCAGAGTCACATCCACCCACTTAAGTGGATCTTGAACCAAACATTTCCATTCAGAGGAGAGAAATGATGAGGGAAATTAATGTATGCAATAGCAGAAGAAAGCCAAGTCGGGTACCTATGTTAATTAACCATGTGTTTCTCTCATCTTTTTAAACGACTAATGATGGATGGTCATGTATTTTAATAAAAACAACCACATAAATATAAGTCAACAAATATAGCAGTCTAGCCGAGAAGTAAAAGAATAATACTTGGACTAGAATTAGACCTTAAAAGGCTCAAATGAATGTCTTTGTAGATCCAAAATATTGCATCCAGAAAGTTAAGTACAGAATGTGCTGAAATAAGCTCAGTCTGAGAACAAGGAAGTTCTTGAAAAAAAATTAAAGAATTTTAAAAGGTTATACATGTGTGAGAAGATTATACATGTGTGAGAAGATAAATTGGAAGAAATTATCCTAAATGTACAGCATCAAAAACAGAGATAAAAATGATAGATTAGAAAAAATTAGAGGAACAGTTCAAGAAGTTCAACATTCATATCAAAGGAGCTTCAGTAAATGGAGAAGAAAAATTATTAAGGACATAGTATTTAAAAACATTTCCCATAACTGAAGAATACAAATGCCTGTTTCAGCAACCATTTTAGTTTAGAGCAGAGAGATAGCGGGTTCCAAGAGAATATTTTGTGTTTCAAAGGGGAGGGTCTAAACAGGATGAAAGAAACAATAGAATATCTGATGAGTCTGAATATATTCAGAAGAGATTTGCTGGCTATTGAAGTGTGTGGGAGTAAAATTATTGCTAGTTACATAGAAAACTAAGCGTATGGAAAAATAGTGGCAAAAGCACTATAGATTTAGTGAACTTCTTGAATAATATGTGTTTAGTAGCAATGTATATATTGAATATTTGAAGGAAAAGAGAGTAACTTATTTTTGGAAGGGGAAGAGGGAAGTATGGGGGAGAAATGGAGGAAAATACTTGAAAATACTTAAGAATGAGAAATCAGTTAATAGCAGTAATGTGATATTATTTAAAAATAAAAAGAAACTGGCTAATGGAATTTAAGATGGTGAGGGTCAACTATTTTTGTTTCATTTTGTTTCAAACTGTGATGCCTACAAAGGAGCAAGGATCATGTTGGCAACACATTTTTATTAGCAATTTTGTACATTAGTGTACAATGGAGCTATTTTGTATCTGTGAAGACTTAAGAGCAAACTGCCTTGAGTAACATGGAAATCCACTGACACTCCAAACTGAAAAGCCCAGGCATGGATCTTTAAACACACGTGATCCAGAGGCTCAAATAAAGTGTCCACGACTCTTTTAATTTATCAGATCTCTTTGTTTTCCTCCTTGGTTTTATTTTCAAACTCCACATGGTGACGAAAATAGGTCTTTGAAAGAACTTCCGTCCATAGAAGTCTATAAAATTACTCTGCTTGAAGCAGTTTGGGTCATATAGCTCTCCTGGAACCAATCAATGTAACAAAGCATTTCTTCTTCCAGCCCGGCATGTTTCCCAATGTGGGGACTCTTTTTTTCCTTCCATTTCTTCTCACATACTGGATAGCTCTTTTCTGAGCTTGTCTCTTGTCATAATTTGTCAAATGCAGCTAACAATAGTCAATGTGTGCTAATGAACTGTTTTCCAATCTCTTCCACTAAAGCTACAAGTTTATTTTATATATTATCTGCCTTGTTAGTTATTACAAGAACAATCTTCTCACTAACCAAATCATAATAGCTTAACACACCAAGAGAAGCTTATTCCTCACTCACGCCATGTGTCCACTGTGGGTTGGGAAAGGGACTCTGCTTATCCTGGGGTCCCATGTTGCAGGAGCAATCCAACCATCATTGTAAATGTTTATAGGTACTGTGCAAAGGGAATAGGAAACTGTAGCAAGTCTGACACTAGCAATTAAATGCTTACTAACCTGAAAGGGTCATATGTCATTTCTCTCATAATTCCTTGTTCAGAACTATTCATTTGATCCTATCACCCACAAAAGGGCCAGAAAATTCAACTCTTCCAGGTACCCAGAAGTTTGGAGAACTGAAACTATTTCGCTAAAAGCACTAGTCATGGCTGCATTGTCCCACAGGACATCATAAAATTGATAAATTGCTAAAATTCCGTGAACCAGATTGCTCTTTTATCTTCTGTGTATTTCTGCATAGAACCTATTACCATCAATGAGGAGGACTCTGATCTGGTAGCATGGCAAACCATCAGAAGTGTCTATTTATTTCAAATGCACATATATATTTATATTTAGTTCAGCCCATAGTTACACATTTGAGGTATGGTATTTGGGTTTTCAACTTAAAAAACTAAATGTTATTACAAGCAAACTTTTGAAAGTTAAAACACAAAATTCCTTTATGATGTTAATATGACCCTGATAACAGTGTGTGTTTAGGTCTCTTTGTCTGCTCTGGAGCCTATGTGATCACCAAAGGATCCCTGACTGCCTCTCGGGCCATGTATGCCCAGTTGTTGAATAACGTGCTGCATCTCCCACTACAGTTTTTTGAAACCACCCCGATTGGCCAGATCATCAACCGCTTCACCAAGGTAAGGAAAGATGTATCTTTCTAAATAGCATTGCTAAAAATGATGAACCGTGTTTAGTACCTTATAATCTCACTTGTACAAAATATCATGTATTTAGTACAGATTTCATTGCTGAATACATCTCTAGATCTGTTATACATAATTGATGTATGACAGAGTCATATCTTCCACACATAATTAAAAGAACTCTTAAAAATTACTTAAAGAATCCAAGAAACACATGAGCTTTGATGTCTACAATTCTTACACACACTGAGTTTGAGAACCACTGGTTTAGGCTAAGAGGGGAACGAAAATTTAAGTCAATATGGAGATATCTGGACTTTGAAAACATTTCTGCCTTGAAGAATGCTTAAAAAATCACCTATGGTAAATGGGGGATAGGTGGAGATTTTCAGAATGCCTCTGCTTACCTATAGGCGTTTTCCCAATGTATTTATTATTAAACACTTGTAATTACACTGTCCAGTAAAAATACAATGCAAACCACAAGTGTAATTTTAAATTTTCTGGTAGCCACAATAAAAAGGTAAAAAGAAATAGTCAAAATAATTAATTATGATATGTTTTATTTGCTAAAGCATACCCAAAACATTATAACAAACTGTAGTATAGATAAAATTATTAATTAAATATCTTATATTTTTTGTACAAAGCCTTAGAAATCTGGTTTGTATTATATACTTATAGTACATTTCAATTTGCAGTGGCCACATTTCAAGTGCTCAATAGCCACATATTGCTAGTAGTTCCTGTATTAGACAGTACAGGTCATAATTTTAAATATATTGGTACATTTATATGTCTATGTAAAGAAAATGGTGTGTGTATAAGCCAGTGGACATTTCCTACTCTGACCCTACTAACAATCAATTTTTTTAAAGTAATTTCAAATGATTGGGTCTTGAGCAGATGGAAGTATGAGAAAGTAAATTCTAAAAACAGGTAGGAAATTGCATATGAATATGGTACTGTTACACTATGTGGTATATAAGATGGTCAGGAAAATCCCAAAGCAAGTTAGAATTAATACAATTCCATCTCTACACTTTGTGTCACTTTTGTCTTGAACTGAGTAGTTTATCCAATCAAGGTTTAGTGTCATTTTCTTCGTTGGGCTCTCTTAGATCATACTTTGCATCCCAAACATAGTTTGATGACATTATATGCAACAAAGTGAGAACTAATACATGGCCTTCCCTATGTCCTTCTCTCATTTCTATTGTCCCCCTCCCTCTTTCAGTTTTTAATTTTATAAATGAAGATTATTTTGTTTTTCTCCCTCTTCTGATGCATGTAGAACCCAGCTACCCAAGAAGGCCACTGTACATGTTTTTAGTTGTTAACAATGCCCCTGGAGTGTTTTATAATTTTTGAGTAATAAATAGTGGTAGCCCAGTGCCCCAAATACTGGATTTTGAAAACCCCTCTACTGGATTTGAGACTTTTTTTAAAATTAGATTGTGACTTTAGTTGTACAATTGATTGCCATGTGGCTGTCATTGGAAAATATAAATTGCTTCATCACAGGCATCTTGTTAGTAGAACAGCCTTTTAATTGTTACAGTTGACTACAGGGGATAAATATACAAGGGAAAGCAAAGATCATGTAGTTAGACTTATTTAATCATCAGATTGGGATACCTGAGTAAACATCATTTTAATTTTTTAAATTAAAATGATATATTTAAATTTAAATATATCATTTTTAAATTAAAATGATATATTTCTCCTTCCCCTCATTCTAAAACATGAAAAGTTAAATATAAAGTGACCTGATAATCAAATTTTTCAGGACATGTTTGTAATTGATGCACGTTTCCATTACCATTTACGAATGTGGATGAATTGTACATTGGATGTTGTTGGAACAGTTTTGGTCATTGCGGGAGCTTTGCCACTCTTCGTTCTGGGGATTATTCCCTTGGTTTTCTTCTATTTCTCTATACAAGTAAGTACATGGATTTTTATTTATATTAATCGTTTACCGGTCCACAGTCAAATATAGTTTCAGACCCACTTAAACCTCCTGTTAGTCTAGGTCCTCCAGGAAGCAGAATCCAAGAAAGGATTAGATATACCAGAGATTTACTGGGGAAAATGGCTGTAAAAGATAAAAGAGAGTGATCAGGAGAAGGGCTGGGCTGAACAAGTCAGATCTGATCCCTGTGAGGGAGAAAAAGAAGGAAGAGAGTTTGGGTAGAAAGAATCTTGGACTGCTGAGCAGTTTCATTAACAAGTTCACTCGAGCCAATGGGAATTCCTCAGTCAAACTTCCCCTTGGGAGAGTTTGACTTCCCCACTGGTCTCTGGCATGGGCCTGCCTTAGCACTCCTTGTCATGCTCAGTTGTTGACTGGGAACAACCCATGGGAAAAGTGGCTTTCACGCTAATGCAGTTGCGGACCCAGTGGTGCAGCAGCTGGGGCTGTCAGTCAGTCAGTCAACTATGCTCCCTGAAACAGGAGAGCTGAGTCTTGCATTTTTATGCCCACCACAAAACCTACATGCTGTTTACATTTTAACAGAAAATTAATTTGCCTGCATATCCAAGAGAGAAACAGATACTGCCTTTTTGTCCTGTTATCTCAGATATCAGCAAATGATTGCTGGAAGAGCAAAGTATATCTCTCGTGACACTTATGTGATATCTTCATATTAAAATGCGGTCAAGCAATTTAAATTCCAAAGTATTTCACTATAAGGCCACTGTTGGAAAACAAAATTTCTTAATATATATTTTAAATTAAATATAAAAGTTATCTGAGGCTCTTTAAAAAAAGGGTTCTTACAGTTTAATGCTTTCCAAAAACCTAGGTTTTTAAATTAATATTGAAGTTTAGTCTACTCAAGCCAGAATGCTAATACATTTTTCATTTCTATACCTATACTCCATTATTCCTCCTACTTCATGTATGTTCCCTATTCTTTCTGTCTGCCTGGATCTTACTTACCCTTCATGGTCTAGGTCATATTTCATTTTCTGTGTGAAGCATTCTCTACCAAAATAGTGATCTGACTCACCTATGTATTATGGAGTTATCATACTACTAGTATTATCTGCTTTTTTTTTTTAGGAGACCACAGATTGTCTCCTCAATGAGATTGTAATTTCTCTGGGGGCAGAGACTATGTCTTATATATTTTTTAAAAAGTCTGGAAACAGAAAGATGGTATTGAGGATCAATTATATCTGCTTAGAAAAAAGCCACTCGTGTTGCAAATACAATTTTCCATAATGATCTCATGGTTGGTAAACTATAACAGGGTGACCAGAAGTGGAAAAGAGTCTAGCGACCATGTCTTGTTAGGGGGAGTTGTAGAGTATAAGCTCTGAATTTGGATTCGAGAACCTGGAGTTCTAGTCACCTTCCTGACGCCTGTGCCTTGCACATCATTTCTTTGGCTCTAGGTCTTTCTCCTGTGAAATAAGAGGTTTGATTTAGATGTGTGCTATACAATGTGTGGTTCCTGGACCCAAGGGCCACAGTCCTGTTGGATCAGAATCCCTTAGGATGGTGCCCAGAAGTCTGCATTTTAACAAAACCTCCAGATGATTCTTATTGAAGTGAGAGAAGTGTTGATCTAGATTAAAGGTTCTTAAACTAGATTTTCTGGACAGTTTCATGGAAGAACTCCATGGCTTCTACAATTCACTGAAATTTTATAAAAATCTCTCGAGTATGTATGCATATTTACATTTGTCTAGAGAAAAATATTTTATCCTTAATCAGCTACTCAGAGGGTCCATGACCCCAGAAACATATTCCCTGTTTAGATAACCTCTTAAATTCCCTTGTGACCTCAGAATGCCATAGTCCTTTGTGTTCTCCAGAGCACTTAGCACAGAGCAGAATTCATAAGCTGCAAGCTAGTAGGCTATATGGAGATTGAGATATGTTTTTATTTAGCTTGCTCAGTGTTTTTAACCAATTGAAGACATTTTAAAATGAGGAATTTTACATAAAACTCCAGATCTGAAGACTTTCCTGAGAAATTTGCAAGATCTGGTAACCCTTATTTTCATTTTTAGTTGACAGTAATTTGCTGGGGCTAATTAATGATGATCCAGTTCACTCAGGGCTTGCTCCCTCAAGATTTCCCCAATCCCCACCCATCCCAATTGTCCTCAACCTGAGGCCAAGGAGGAGCCACCTTGAAATTGTGGCTGCACTAGTGATTTTTGTAGGAAAAAAATAAATATTTTTTTTTGTAATTATATTTAGGTACAAAAATGTTATTTGTATACTTAGTCTGCTTCCCTCATTTAGTGGATTAACTGCCTGATCACATTGTCAACATCTGACACAGAGCTTTTTCCATAGTAGATACTCAATCATGGTCATTTGAGAGCACTGTCAAAATGAAATTTTGCCCAATTATGCTCTAGAGGTGCTGTGCAGAATTTGGGCCTTTTGTTGTTGTGTGGGTATATTAGTTTCCCAAGGCTCCTGTAACAAAGTATTTAATAACCTATTAATAATAATACGATGAACTGGGTGGCTTAAAACAACAGAAATTTATTTTCTCAGTTCTGGAGGCCAGAAGTCCAAAATCAATTATGTAGGCAGGGTTGGTTGAGAATCTGTTTCATGCTTCTCTCTTAGCTTCTGGTGGCTGTCAGCAACCCCTGGCATTTTCCCTGGTTTATAAACACATCCCTCCAGTCTCTGCCACTGTCTGCACAGGGTGTTCTCCCCGTGTCTCTGTCTTCTTTTCTGTCTGTTATACGAACACCCAGCATTGGATTTAGGATCCATCCTACATCCAGACTGATCTCATCTTGAGATGTTAACTTAGTTACATCTGCAAAGATACTATTTCCAAGTACGTCATAATTCAATAGGTACCGGGATTAGGGCTTGCATCTCACTTTTTGGGGTTGCTCTTTAAATCACTACCCAAGGGTCTTGTAGTTTTTAAACCACTGAAGCAATTTCAGCTACATTTTTCCAACTGGCTCTTTCTGTCCTCTAATTAGAGATATTACATGGCAAGCTCTCGGCAGATTCGGCGATTGGCAGGAGCTTCCCGTTCTCCTATCATTTCCCACTTTAGTGAGACTCTATCAGGAGTGTCCACTATCCGGGCATTTGGACATGAACACAGATTCATTCAGCAAAACAAAGAGGCGGTGAATGAGAACTTGGTCTGTTTCTACAATGATGTAATTTCGAACAGGTAAGTCAGATCAAAACACCTACCTTAGGATCAGTCTCTTCTTAGATATCTTGTTTACTAACTTCTAAACAGAAAGAGTGTTTTGTAATGGCATTTCACCCAATTAAAAATGTATGTATTAATAAGCCCTAAATATTTTTTAGTATTTAATATACATTTAAATTAAATTGCATCTATTATATTCACACAAAAGGTATATATGACTTTATATGAAAACAAGGTCCCAAGTTGTTGAACGATATATAGGATGCTATTAGAATTACTTATTACATGATTTCACATTGTATTTTATATTTTTAGAATATATTTTTATCTGTGTACACTATTTTATAAAATTGTTGAGTTTGAAGTTATAATTTCCTCAAAGGAGAATAAATGAAATATTACATAGTAGTTGGGCACATTTTAATGTTTAGAGAATAATTTTATCATATAAAAAGTGTATGTAATTGGAAAGATAATTGATTTTTCAATGGATTTTAAAATGCAATATATCATTTTGGCTAGTGTTCTTTTCCTTTGCCTTTAAATTCTGATCAAATTTTAAAGCAAGGTTCTGCAAGTATATTTTTATGCAGAGGAATTTTTTAAGCTGTCATCATGTAAAAATCCTATTTTTGACTGAATTCCAAGTAAGTGGGGGAATAAAAGGAAAGCAGCTATTGATGTTTACTTCTTGATTTCCCAGGGGACAGTTAGTACTAAGTGCATCGAAACCTTTTCATCTCTCTTCCTTAAGAATATATTCGCTTTATCACAGGTGGCTGTCTGTTAGACTTGAATTTCTTGGCAATATAATGGTGTTCTTTGCTGCACTGCTTGCTGTGCTGGTTGGCAATTCCATAGATTCAGCAACAGTTGGTTTATCTGTATCCTATGTCCTAAATGTAAGTAAATAATGATTTTTGCCGTACATGATATGTTTATAATCCAATTAATTAAACACTCTTCTCCTTTGCCTGTCTAAATTATAGATTATATTAACTAAGTAATGAGAGACAAATCTGCATTACCCTGGAGGCCTCTTTCTCTCTGTTTGGGTAGTAGCAGGAATCTGGCTCAACAGTTCTAAGTCAGCTAATAGGATTCTGATAGGCTGAGATCTGAGGCTGAGCACTATAGGGACCAGGAAATTCCTGCTGTTCCATAGTTACTCGGAAGCTTCTGCTGTCTTACCCTCATAGATTAATAGAGTGTTACAGGGCAGAGCTCCTCTTCACTAAGGCCAGTGCATCCAATTTGCCCAGCCCAAGCAAGAAAATAGTGCAGGCTCTGGGGAGGGTCTAAGTGCTGCTTTTCCTTTGCTTGTCAGTTTTTCCCTAATAAGCTCTGTTTTATATTACACTGCAAAGCACAAGTGGTATGAGTGTGTTCTTGCCCCCTTTGTAAAATAGCAAGTGCCCTTAACTGTTTAATATAATTCCACATTATTTAGAAGATAAGTTTAAATGATTTTGGTTTATCCCCTTAGTTCCTTGTTAAAAAACTTTGAGGCCTATTGCATTTCAGAATTCGGAATTTAGGTTTCTGGAAAGGGAATATGGTACATATCTATATGCAAGGCCTGGGACAGACCCCGATAATCAAACATTACTGTGTTTTGCAGTGAAATATGTTAATATACTTTCTAAGTAGGTTAAATAAACATTTTGAAGAGCCCCGTATCAGTTGAAGTGAGGTGGGCCACCAAATGGTTTGGCACCAAATTCAAGAGAAAACTAGATTGTCAAAGCTTTTTAACTTTTAGCATTAGGTTAGAAATAACAGCCTTGCAGAACCTACATCTGGGAATAGGGTGAGAAGAAAGTATAGTTTGAAGAAAAAAAGGAAACAAGATTAGGAGAAAGTCAGAAAGTCAGGAGAAACTTCCTTCTGACAGAAGATAGTGAAGAATGCCAAAGTATTTGTGCCATATATTTTTTTCCTCTCATTTGGAATGTGTATTTTTGAGGCATATCCCATCAATCTTAGCAGTCGTCATTCCTTATACCAAGTATGGACTTCTTTAATATATGCTGAACTGTGGTCATTCTGTCTTCTGCCAAATAATTACATTTTTTATGATATTAGTGAGTTTAATATACTTAAAGAAACACAAGTGTGCTAGAGCTATTAAATAATCAAAAGAAATAAAGTATATGAAAAATGAAGCTTTATAAAAATAAAGTACTATTTATATTACATAAAAGACAAAAGAACATGCATTAAGCTCTTGTTTCCTTCCCCAGGTAACTCATTCTTTGAATTTTTGGGTAAGGCAAGCATGTGAAATTGAAAGCAATGCAGTTTCCATTGAAAGAGTTTGTGAATATGAAAATATGGATAAAGAGGTAAGCACTCCTAAGTAACCAATAAATAGATGCAGGATTAAAATATTTTAACGCACTTTGAATTGACATTTAAAAAATGAATTTTAGACAAAATCTGCATTTCAGGAGGAGGAAGATAAAGTAGGGATGGTTAATGGGTACAAAAATATAGTTCATAGATAGAATTAACAATATTTGATAGCACACCAAAGTGACTAAAATCAATAATAAGTCAGGGTATGCTTTAAAATAACTAGACGGGTAGAATTGGAATGTTCCTAACACGAAAGAAATGTTAAATGTCTGAAGTGATGGATACCCCAATTATCCTGATTTGATTAATTCATATTGTATGCCTGTATCAAAACATTGTATGTACCCTATAAACATATACAACTATTATGTACCCATAATAATTTTTAAAAATCCTGTACTTCCAAATTCATGTTGTTATATTCAACATTTCAATGAAATTAAAACTGAAATTATTGTAAAATGGACCATTATTTTATGTATCACTAAAGTAGAAATAAAAACACTTCTAGTTAAGTTAGGACACTCCGTAAATTGTAAGATACATCCCAATTTCAGTGAGTTATAAAAATGAAATATGATAACCTGTTTTTAAAAGGCACAGTGATTTGTTCTCTACTGATGTGTAGTGTAAAATACGGAACTTACGATTACAACTTTGTGGGGATTTACATTGAGAAAACTGTCTTAAGATGGTCAGTTCATAATTATTTAGAGTCTGCACAGTTTCTGAATCGACTGCATTCTTATTGCCTATAACTTCTGCTCCATTAACTCATCATTAACATCTCTGTGAATGGGAAGGAGGAGGAGAATAAATCAGTCTGTTTTGTTCTCTTTAATGAATTATAATTTGGGAGGGCAAAGAATGAGACTATTGACAGTATAATATTTAACTTATCAGTATATTTCACTCATCTGTGTTACTTCTGAGCCCAAGTTCCATTAATTAACAGGGCAGATGGTAAAGATAACTTGAATGTATCTTCTCTAGTCCACCTATGAAACTTTTCTCTTTTGTTTATCACTTTTCTTCTTTTGCTCCTAAGTCTGAAGAAGAGGTGTTCCTCCTCCAAATAAACATCTAACATTTCCAGTGTATTTTTGGTAATATCACTTCCTGTCTTCTCTGAGGCCTTGCCCATTAACTCTCTCTTCTAATTCCTACCCCTTGCTCCTCTCAACCCACAAATATGCTAAAGTATTTTCTATATCCTCCAACTTCTATCTGAACTTTGAATGTTCCTTTGGATTTTTCCCTAGGTCTCATCTTTCCTTCCCATATAAATTTCATGAAAGATTAGTCTACCTTCGCAAGCCTCAGTTACCAATATTCAATTTGTTTAGTCCATTTGCCATCTGATGACTAATATACAGTATTATTTTTGCCCAGGTGCAGTGGCTCAAGCCTGCAATCCCAGAACTTTGGGAGACTCAGACAGGAGGATTGCTTGAGCCCAGGAGTTTGAGAGCAGCTTGGGTAACATAGTGAGATCCTGTCTCTGCAAAAAATTAGCTGGGCATGGTAGCATGCACCTGTAGTCCCAGCTACTCAGGAGGCTGAGGCAAGAGGATCACTTGAGCCCAAGAGTTTGAGGTTGCTGTGAGCTATGATCACACCACTGCACTCCAGCCTGGGCGACAGAGCAAGATCCTGTCTCTAAAATATATATTCACATACAAACATATATACACACGCGCACACACACACACACACACACACACACACACATATATATATATAATTGTCTATATTTTTTTAATTTTTTGCTATTAATATATATTTTTTTCACATTGGAAAAAGATGATAAAATATACGTGTATGGGCTGGGCACAGTGGCTCATGCCTGTAATCCTGGCACTCTGAGAGGCTGAGGCGGGAGGATCGAGCTCAAGAGTTCGAGACCAGCCTGAGCAAGAGCAAAACCCCATCTCTACTGAAAATAGAAAGAAATTGGCTAGACAACTAAAAATATATAGAAAAAATTAGCTGCGCATGTGGTGCATGCCTGTAGTCCCAGCTACTTGGGAGGCTGAGGCAGAAGGATCACATGAGCCCAGGAGTTTGAGGTTGCTGTGAGCTAGGCTGATGCCACGGCACTCTAGCTCGGGCAACAGAAGGAGACTCTGTCTAAGAAAAAAAATAT
>CAUYSK010052080.1:0-10000 GCA_963575035.1 Avahi laniger
ATAGGTTAGTTTCCTCTTTTGCAAAAGCACGGAAAGACCAATTGAGATTAATTTTGGGATGAAGAGGAAATGGAGAAGACCCTTTAGAATGCATCTCCAAATCAAAATTAGGATCCAAACAACAAATTCCTAGGAAAAAAGCCAACAGCTCAAAATAAACCAAGGACTATCAACCACCACTTTTCCTCACACTCCATACAAGTGGTACCACAATATAAAAACTCACCAGACAAGTAAGTGGGTACAAAAACTCACAATCATACATAAATAATATAGGGAATTCCCAACACAATCTAAAATGCCAAGGCCTATCAATCAAATGGGAATTTTCATTTAATAGTCACTTCTCACACTCCAGCACGTACATTGGATTACAGTAGCACCATTCTCTTTATACATAGATTTGTAGCTGTAAGTTAACCATTCAGCCAAAGTTTTTCCCAAGGAACTTTGAGATGGAGCTTCCTTATGTTGCAACAAAACTCACCAGTAACAAACAGACAATACAGGGCATCCTCAACACAAAAATGCCAGGGCCTATCAAACAAATGGTAATCCAGAGGGAACAAATGGCACCTCAGATGGCACCTCAAATGCCCTGCCATAGGACTGGAAGGTTCACAAATGGGAATCCAAAGAGGATAAACATCACCCCAATTGGAAGGTTCAAAACCCTCCCCAAATGGTGGCCTAGACCCCCTGTTCCCTGGGAACTGCAAATGAGCTCCAAATTCAAACCAGTTTCCCTAGTTCCACTCAACCTGATGATTTCCACCCCAAAAGGCACCTCAAAACAAATGCCATGATAGGGGTCCAAATGAATACCCTGCCACAGGGCTGGAGTGTTCAAAATCCTTTCCAAATGGTTGGAATCAGGGTCTTGGCATGCAAGTGGGGAACTTACCTAATGGCCGAGGCTGTCCAGACGTTTCTAGATCCATTCCTTCTCCTCAACTCAGTTCAGGTTGTGGGGAGCTGCGTCTATGGGGAGACAGAGATGGGGGTACCCTGGAGCTAAAACAGGCTCCGGTGGCTGCTGGGGCTGTCTCTTACTCTCTCACCTCAAAAAGAAGTTGCTCCTACTCATGAAGACCCACGGCTTTGACCTGGGGCTGCTCCCTGCCTCTTCTAGCAGTTGTGGGGTGCCATTCCACCCGGGTGTTGATAGGCACCCACCCAGGGATGCCAAATTCTGTTACCAAAAGTTCGGCACTTGTCCCCGAGGCTGCATCAGAACAAGGACAATTGATTTGAGGAGAAGGAGAGGAGTTTATTAATTTGCCGGCAAATGAAGAGGTTGGCCAACACACATCTGAAAGTACCAACAGCCTCTCTAGGAACTTTTTGTATCATGTTTTCTCTCAAAGGCAGTTGTCAGAATACTTTAAAAAGTTTTATGTTGGGGGGAATAAGTTACAAATCAACTTTGTTTAAACTAGGTTAATACTCTTAAAACAACTTGTACTGACTACAGGATATCTATAAAAGGACTTAGGTTATTTTGTAAAACGGTAGCTTTAAGAGATTGAAAATGATGACGGAAATGAATGATGATTAAAGATGAAAGAAATAGAGCTCTTAATACCGTCAAATGTATGTGGCTTCCAGATTACTAGGAAAATACCAGAATGGTGTTACATAGATAGAACATGGTCCTGCTGCTCTCATCAGCGTTATAACTCACAAATGAAAACTCACTTTTCTTGGTCTCTGCTCCTGTCTTAATGTTATCCTAAGAAAGCAGTGTTAGGCTCGCGGAGTGATAGTGTGTACAAATCTGGTTCCACCTTTGCTAGAGATAAGGTGTGTAAGGAGAGCTTTGGATGAAAGGAAGTAAGGCAAATGTTTTACAGTTCTAGATCAGCCCCTATTTTTGGAGAAGAAAAAACAAATGAAATGGGAGGCTGGGCGTGGTGGCTCATGCCTTTTAATCCTAGCACTCTGGGAGGCCAAGGTAGGAGGATTGCTTGAGCCCAAGAGTTTGAGACCAGTCCGAGCAAGAGCGAGACCCCATCTCCACTAAAAATAGAAAAGATTAGCTGGGCATGGTGGTGCACACCTATAGTCCCAGCTATTTGGGAGGCTGAGGCAGGAGGATTGCTTGAACTCAGGAATTCGAGGTTGCAGTGAGCTGTGATCATGCCACTGCACTCGAGCCTGTAGCCTGGGTGACAGAGCGAGGGTCTGTCTCAAATGAAAAAAAAAAAAAAGAATGGATCATCTATGGGTTGATAATCTTTTTAGGCAATAGAATGATTTTAGCAGTTCGAAGACAATGTTTTTTTTCCTTTTTTTTCTCTTCCCATTCTTTTCTTCCCCATCTCCATGTGTTATTTCCAGCAAAGAAGTAATGATGTCTCCATTCCTTGGGTATCATGTATCAGAATTCAGTTTATATTTTGTTCAGTTTAACTTTTTAAAAATAACACCTTTATTGAGGCCTATCACTTACCATATAATTCATCCACTTGAAGTGGATAAGTCAAAAATTTTTTAGCATATTCACGGAATTGTGCAACCATCACAATTTTAGAACAGTTTCATCACCCCATAAGAAACTCCATAATTATTAGCAATCACTCCCCATTTCCTCTCAATCCCTTTACTTTCTGTCTCTATAGATTTGCCTATTCTTGACATTTCTTATGAATGGAATCATATAATATGTGGTCTTTTGTGATGGGCTTTATTCACTTAGCATGCTGTTATCAAAGTTCTTCCCTATTTAGCATGTATCAGCACTTAATTTCTTTTTGTTGCAGAGGAATTTTCTGTTGAATGATATTTTATTAACTATTCATTCATCAGTTGATGGACATTTGAGTTGTCCACTTTGGACAATGGGTTCTACTTTTTGGCTATGTTGAATAATACTGCTATGAATATTCATGCATAAGTTTTTGTCTGGACACGTGTTCTTTTTTCTTTGATATATACCTTGGAATGAAATTGCTGGGTCATATGGTAACTCTGTGTTTAACCTTTGAGGATCTCCCACACTTTTTTCTAAATTGGCTGTACCATTTTCTATTCTTACCTTCACTATATGAGGGTTCCAGTTGCAGTTTAACTTTTAATAATACCTTCAATTGGATAAACAGTTCTGCCTGCTTTCTGTGAGCCAGAGATTTTTCTAGGTGCTAGGAATACAGCAGTGCACATGGCTGACAAGTATGTTGCCCTCAAAGAACATACAATTAGGTGCAGGGAGATAGACAATAAGTCAAAAAATAGAATAATTTCAGAGCATGTTAAATGTTATGAAGTATTGACTTGGGTAGGGGAAGACTTTAGAAAGAGTAATCTGGTTAGGTTTCTGTGAGAAAAGAAAAAATAAGAGCTGAGACTGAGAAACGTGGCTGGACAGGGAATAGCAAAACTCTCCAAAAGTGTCCCTTTTCAACAGGTTTTTAAGGTGATGTATTGATGTGACAGTGGTCAAGACTTATAATGGATCAATTATTTTTTAAATATGTAAATCTTTTATTTAAATATTTTAAATATTTAAATCTTTTACCTGTTTTTCTATTATGTTTGCTGTGTTTTTTTAGTGAATTATAGCAGTTCTGTATATTCTGATTCTAAGCCCATTAAACATGAACAAAAGATATGAAGAGATAGTTAACAGGAAAGGCAATACAAATAACTCTAAACATGTGAAAAAAAGTCCAACTTGCTCAAAATAAGATAAAAAAATGACAGCTATCATTCGTTGAGTTTTTACTATGTGCTAGGCAGAATTCTAAGCATGTCGTAAGTATTAACTCATCTTATTTTCACAAGAATGTTTGAAATTGGAGCATATTAATAAACATCCTCTATTGACTTAGGAGGAAGTGAAGACACAGAGGTTAAGTGATCTGCCCAGGGATGCACAACTCCAAGTGATGGGCAGAGCAAGGAGATGGCCCCAGAGCCTACACTCTTAACCACTACATCCTGCTGACTTTAAAGAGTCAAAACAAAGTAAAACTGCACTGAGCTACCATTTTTTATCTATCAGATTGGCAAAGATCAAAAACTATGATAAAAATGTGATGGAAAGGAGTATAGAGATTTTTACAAATTGCCAGGGGGAATGTAAATTGGTACAACCTTTCTTTGATGGCAGTTTGGCAATATCTGTCAAATTTTTAATGTTGTAATCCTTTGACCCCGCAATAGCAATTCTTGGAATTTAGCCTTCATACTTATTTGCATGAACTGTTGTATGTGTTCAAAGATACTTGAAGCATTGGTTAGACTAGTATAAGCTTGGAAATAATCTATATGTTCCTTAGTAAGGGGCTGGTTAAATTATGTTACTCCCAATCAATGTAATGCTATTATATAGCCTGTCAAAGAGAATGATGAAGCTCTGTATACCCTAATACAGAACCAGTTTCCAAGATATGCTAAGTCAGAAAGTTAAGGTACAGAACGGTGTGTTATATGTATTACACACACGTGTATCTGATACAGGAAAAATAATAGAAATGTGTACTTATTTTTTTGTGTGGAAATATATAAAATATTTCCAGAAGGATGCACAAGAAACAGGACACTATTTGCCTCTGGAGGAGAACAAGGTGTTTGAGATCAGGAATAGGAAGGAGACTTTGAGATGTGCTTTTTGCATTTTGAACTATGTGACCCTGTATTAAAAATATTAAAATGAAAATATACTTTAAGAGGAATCTAAATGATAATAATAGAGGTTAATAAAGAGCCATTTTGAGCTGTTCTGCAGTTTATTTTCCCATATAGTGAAGGCCTGAATAATTTTTAGTCTTTGTTTTGTTATGTTTTTCTGAAAGATAGCAACCAAATGATGTATTCTAGGTTGACACTGCTTTGTTGAAATGGTTGATGGAAACAACAGCAGAGACAATGCCATGTCTTTGATACTATGAGGAAAAACAGACTATACTTAGTCATTTCTTTCTTCCTTTCTTTTCCCTTTATTTTCTAAGTGCACTTTGGACAATGAATTCTTGCTCTCACAATTTTAAAGAAACCTTTGCAATCTGTATGAGCAATTGCTACACTAAACTACAAAAACTGTTTCCCATTTGTAGTTACTCAGCTTGCAGCTCCTTGGTATCAGCAGGAACTCTAGGTATATTTTGGTAGGCAAGAAGATTTGGACCATAAATGGCAAAAGATAAGAAGATATGAAAGAATATGAAGAATATGAAAAATCTCCTGCCAAATCACATTCTTAGGGTATAACCAAGTTATCTACATAAATATAATTGTCTGTTGATTGCTCATGTTGCAACTTGGTGTTCTTCGTTCTTTACAAGATTAAATTGGTTTCTGCTAATGTCAAGTGACAAAAATACACATAGATAACACTAGCTAGCTCTTTGTACTAAAGTATGAAACATCTGGAGAGAACAAAGGCCAGGAATGGTGGCTGATACTATCTAGGCTAGAAATACATGGTACTAATCTAGGAAGGTTTTATAAAATGAAAATAAAGAAGTGGAATTTTGAAGGCAGAAAGAAAATTAAATTTTTGAGGGGAAGGTGTTAGAGTTTCTAGGGAAGTGATAGCAAGTTTTTGCCAAGATAGGGGAAAAAGTGAAGACAGTAGTTAAGATGGGGATTTTTGGTGGAGCTTAACATACACGAAAGAGAAATGGTTCAGAATATGGGCTTTGGGATCACATAGTCCTGGGATTGGATCCCAGTTTCACTGCTTTCCAGCTAGGTTGCCTCGAGTAAGTAACTTAATAACCTTTCTGTGTCTCACTTTTATAATTTCTAAAATAGAGATAATTATAGTGTTTACCTCATAGAGTAGCTGTGAGGATTAAATGAAATTTTGCATGAAAGCATATGGCCAAGTGCCTTGCAGACCGAAGATGCTCAATAGATATGTTACTGCTGTTAATGATAATTTTGAGGTGACAACCAGTTGAATCTCCTTCATTGTTGTAAGTCTTAGGAATCCAGAGGCAATGTGATGATGAATAAAGTCCTCACATACAGCTTTAGTGAGATTGAATGTGTTAATGAGAGAATACATTAGGTGTTCTTCAGACATAATAGGTGCTCAACAAATGCTAATTTTATTGATATAATTCTTTATCTGCTCTTGCCAAAGGATGAAATGAAAATAATTCTTGAGAAACAAGATTTTAGGAATTGAAGAATACATGGAAGGTTTGAGGTTAGAGGCAGGCACTGGTTACCAAATAGGTTACAAACTCCAGTTGTGCTGGATGAACTGATGTTACTTCTTCACAGTAAAAGTTAGCAAAATTTAACATGGATAGAAGGAGAGAGAAAAGTTAAAGATTTTTGGGGAGGTGAAAAGCTTGGAAACAGAGAACATATTGGTTCTACTGTCTCTAATACGAGAGTTAAGGAAGATGTTTCAGATATGTTTAGTTTTGGATGACTGTATAACATCCAAGTGTGTACGCTGTATGGACAACAAGAAATGACAGACTGAGGAAAGGATAAGAGAAAGGGGTCTTGTTGGCATATGATTCTTAAACATTCCACGATTATCTCTTCAGTAACTTTCCTGTTTATGGAATTGAGATAATGAAGCCCTGACTTCTGATATATTTACACTCCATTTTGAAGAATTTTGCTGGCTTAAGATTGTTAGTATTAAGCAAAACTTTAACAGATGAGTACAGTGTTGTGTTATCTGTCAATCTTGCAGTGCTCATTTCTGGGCTTCAGGGAGCACTTTGGACAGTGGGCCATTCAGATGCCTCTTAGTAAATGTAGATATCAGCAGAGGGATTGTTTTTATGCTTTTTATGTTCCTAGACCTGTCCTTTGGCTTTTTATCTTAAATAGTAAAGAACATAGTGAAGATAAATAATTGTGACTTGTTTAGTATTATGCTGATATTTAAACTGTCTTCTAGAAGATTCTTCTGTGGATAGAAACAACTTTGGAATAAAAGAGGAATTTTTCCAAGATGGAGTTTTTGTTGTTGTTTTAAAGCACTGGAAATGTGTCCATTGTGTTTTAGATATGACTTACAATGAATTTATTTAATAGTGTTCTGGTTAAATGCAAATAATGCTATTATTGATATGTTGGCTTTTTAGCAATTGTTTCATATAGAATGTGTAACAATAGGTAACATCTTTTTTCTGGCATTTTCTGCTTAGCTTTTATATTATTACTAATATATGCTTCTAGGGGTTTATTAATGACTCCTAACACACACTCTATCCCTTAGTGGTAGCTCACGCTCAGAGTGAATTTCTCCTTTTTCTTTATGGGTAGAGTGAAGGGCAAAGACTAAAAATATTTAAATTACAGGGTTATTTCTTTGTTCTTCCTCTTTCTTTTGAACCTCATTCTAACTGAATTGCCCTTGAAAAGGGCATTATAAGGAGAGTTCAAGGTAAGGGTTTGAACCCAGGGTATACCTCCTTTGTGAACTTATTTGCTTATTTGATTTTAAGTTGTTCTGTTTGTTACTGTTATGTTATTGTCTCCATAGAGTCTCACACTCTTTTTATTTGTGTTGACCAAACTAGCCCAATTATTATATAGCATCAAACTATATTATTATTTATAAATTTTTTAATTAATGTATACTAACATTTATTAGGGTTTACCGTGTACTAGGGACTGTGACAGGCTCTTTACATGCATTTATTATGATTTGTTTGATTACTCCTACTTTTCACATGAAAAAACTAAGGCCCAGAGAGGTTTTAATATATTGTCTAAGGTCACCAAGTTATTAAGAAGTAGAGCTTGGACTTGTTACCAAGTTCTGTCTAAATCCTAAACCCATAGCCTTAGATCCTAAACTATTTGAGTAATTAGATGAGTACAGATAGTTAAATTTATTCTCATTGCTGAAAACTCAAATATTTTGTCCCCATGTTTTAAAAAGCAGACTTGGTTAATGTTTGGTTCTGTGGGGGTAGGGGAAATGTTGGTGATTCTTCTGTTTGTGTTAATCTAGCACCCCGTAGGTACTGTGTCTTTTGCCTTGGACTTGGGATGTGGTAGGCACAAGAGTAATGCATGACTGCATTTTTATGTACGTAACTGTTGCAACAGGACATTTATAACCACTCTACTTTTCTTCCTCTTTGCTGTTTCATCCCTGGAGTGTTGTCTTACCTCAGTTTGTTCAGTGACAGAGAAGACAGGAAAAGAGTGAAGTCTCTGGAGTATAGCTCTACTGTTGTATGACTTGTTTTGGTCTCAAGTTTGCAATGCCTATAGTACATACACCCAGCTTTTGTTCAGATGCTGTTGAGTGGACAGTGCTTACTTCACTGTAGGCAGAATTGATTGGTTAAAGAATCAGGGGAGATTAAATTGTTCTCTTAACGTCTGGATGTTGGAGTTAATTTTAGAAGGATTATGTAGTAAACTGCAGTACTGGTTTAGTGTGGAACATTTTTGTGGGGAGCAGTAGAAATAGTTTTACGTCAATGCTTTTGCTTTTCAGTGAAGCTTTTGTTATGCTGTTAACAAAAATCTAGATGAAAAATTTGAGTAAAAGACTATACCGTATTTGAAATATGAGATAATTTTATGAGACATTTGTAATTCAGAAAGCATGTATTTTCTTATATTGTATCTCAGGCTCTAATTTTGAAGACTTTCATTTATATCTGTGTTTTGATGAAGTATCAATTTATCTTCTGCCTTCAAATGACAAAGTAACTGACCTCCTTAAGATGGGAGTTAGAAATATAAGCTGTTTTTTAAAGCCAAAAGTTGCTTGAGCGAGTTTTCCTTGTGCTAGCACTTCTTTTTCGGGCCATCTTACTGAAGCTAAACATCAGTTCAGTTGACAACTTTACTCAATTCTAGGCAACAGTGGCTATGCTGTGGCCTGCAGAGACAGTGAATCCATTCTGGCTCTGACACCCAATTTTATTGTAAAACACATTCATGTTGACATCAAATCAGTTTTCTGAGCTATTACATGCATAAAAGAATTCAGCCCCTTCCATTCAGTCTTTCCCAGCATTACAGTAAGGAGAAATCTGCACACCCAATGTTTTCATTTTGCATTTAATGTGGTCTAGTCCAGAAAATAGCAGCATCAGTTAAAAACATGTTTTTCTGGAGGCACTTAGCAGAGTATATTAGCGTAATGGTATTCACTGGTAGGAGAGGACTAAAGAGAAATGCGCAAGGCAGTTTTTAGGAGAGAACCGTTTAGGGTAAAACAAGTCAATATTGACCCAAGATTATGGGGATTAGTTGCCCCAGTTCTTTTGCATGCAGCTTCCATTTGAAGGCTTGCTTGCTGGGCCTCGTCTGTGCCCAATTTTGTGGGCTTTGCCTCCTACTTGACCTTTTTGATTGTATTGTTTTTGTGAAGGCCTTTTATTGCTGATTTTTTTCTTGTTTTACTTATATTGGAACTTGCTAGTTTTGCTTTTAGAACTTGTTTCAAATATGATCCAAATCTTTATCTTTAGTTTATGAGTGGAAAAGGAATCTTTCTTGCACACAAAATTCAGCCCTTCCATTTTTATGTCAATTCTAGCTTTGTACTGAGTGTTCCTGAGGCTATCTTTGGCTTTCACAATAAATAAATTTGGCCTTTTCACTTTTTATAGTGCTTGATCTACTTATTTGGTTTCCTGATCCTAAAATATTATGGTATTTTCTTTTCCTTTTTCTCTGAATAGAGGCCTCTCTAAAATATCCACAAACCTAGTTGGGGTTTAATAAGGTTTTCCTTGTTATTTGGTTCTACTGTTCTGAGACTGTCCACTGGGAATTTCATTTACCCATAAGAGACTGACATTCTAACATGGAGTGATTGCAAATTTTGTTTCTAAACTAATATAAATGTCTACATTTGATTACTTAAATGTGAGTGTGTCATTTACATAAGATTTTAAAAGGAGTGGTTCTCAAGCCTATGGATGTATGTATGTTAATTAATTCTTACCTATATTATTTTGGGTCTAGTTTGATAGATCATATGGGACACATGGAGAATTTTTAAAAGGCTTTTTCCTATTATCTGTATTTCCTAAACATTATGGGCAGAATAAGG
>CAUYSK010052080.1:12500-35388 GCA_963575035.1 Avahi laniger
GACCTTGACTATAAAGTGAAACTGATTCACTGGATTAGTTTTTTCTAAATATATTCTGTAAAGTTTATAAAAATAAAGCGAATATTAATTTCTGTTGCTTAAATTTCAAGAAGATTTATGTGAGTTGAAAAGGTCATTTGAGGAAGGAGGATCCAAACAAAAATGATGACTTATCTACCCATACTTTCCTTAATTTTCTTTATTTTCACATCATCAAGAAATGATTACATATATGGCAGAAAAACAGTTATAAATACTCAATAGTACCATGCAATATGTAGGATTGTGAAATAAAGTCTTATTTTCTTGTCTACCTTAAAATTAGATAATATTAGACAGTGCCAACATGTGCTTGTTAAGAGTTAAATTTATTCAGATAAGACGTAATTATGTTGGTGAATGTATAAGGAAATGCACACATGCACACTGCTTGTAGGAGTGTAAATTCGTATAGATTTTCAGGTCATTTTAAAAGAGTATTTTGAAAGCCTTAAAAAGACTTATTCTCAAATATTTTAATTAGGAGTTAATACTAAGGAAAGAGAGACGTTTGTAAAGATAAACATAGAAAGATGGTCACAACAACAACATTCTCCCTCCTTTCCTTCTTTCTCTCTTAAATGTTTATTAGGGTGAATTTTGAGCCACATTACGGAAGACAGAATATTAGAGCACCAAATATCAAACACGACCAACTCATAGCCAATCCTGCCCCATTCTCGCATCCGTCAGCTTTTTCCTTCTTATATTTTTTGAAGTAAATTCAAGTCATATTATTTCACCTGTAAATGTATCTCAGGAAATCAGGACTCTTTAAAAAACCATAATTTTGTGACGAATACCATCATTACACCAAAGTATTAACAGTAATTCCTTAACAGCATCATATATCTGAACAGTTTGAATCAGGATGCAGATAAAGTCTACCCATTACAATTGGTTGATATATCTTTTAAGTCTTTTTAAATTTAAAGCCTCTTTTCCATTTCTTTTTTTTTTCCCCTTTGTACTTTTTTGTCAAAAAAACTGAGTTGTTTGTCCTGTGATTTTCCCAGTTTGGATTTTGCTGGTGCGTTCCTGTGATATAGCTTAATATGTTCTTCTGTTCTTTGTATTTGTTGCAAGTTGACAATTGGATCTGTAGGCTTAGTTAGATTCAGGTTTAATTATTTTTTTTCCCTGCAGAATTGCTTTATAGGTCATATTATGTTCTTCTATCTGGTGGCACTTAATGTCTGCTTTTCTCTCTTTTTTGGTCATATTGGCAGCTATTGATGATCAATACCTTTATCTCTTAGTTTATTTGGGATTGCAAAATAGAAATATTCTAATTCTAGTATTCATTTTTTATTTATGACTTGGAATAATCTATGAGGAAAAACTTTCCTATACCTACTATTTAGTGACTGCGTGGTCTAGTTTACAGTATTATTCCTAATAGGACAAAACTGGAAACAATTGAAATGTCCAATAAGTGATTTGGTTAAATTATGTTATAGCTGTATGATAGAATTTCATGTAATTACTTTAAATCATGTTTTAGAAGAATACCCAATAATGTGGAAAATGGTCAATATATTAAATTTATAAAGCAGTAGTAAATAGTAAAATAGTGGTATCATGCTCATAAATCTTTTTCCAAATATTTTCATATGGGAAAAAAATCCTGAGAGAATAAAGACCAAATATTTGTATTATATAATGGTTACTTTTTAGTAGTAGAATTAGGATTTTTTAAATATTTTCTTCTTTATACTTTTTTCATTTTTCAACTTTTCTATGAAGATTATTTATTTGTTTTATGGTAACGTTTTTCCTTTTCCTTTACCATTTGTTCAAATGAGCAAAATATGTCTAGGGACTGGATCTTCTCTAGTAGGGTATCTTGTTCCATCTTTTAACCCGTAAATTTAACCTGTAGAATGGTTGTAATTGCAGAGGCACAAATAGATCACTGCAATCTAAATTAAGTGCTATCTCCCCTAATAGCTTTTTCTGATAGGTATGTTTCTTATTATCTTTGTACACTCAAATGCCTTGCACTGGGCCTGGCACAGAGCCGTGTTAATAAATATCGTGAATTGAACAGGTGCTAGTATAGGCCCAACATGTTGATGGCTTATGTCCAGTTCATTGATGCTCCTTTATCCTGCATAACTGACCCTACATGAAATATTTCCACCTCTGCTTTTTAGAGAACAGATCTCTGGAGATCTAGTTCGAGAAGGAATCTCTAGTTTAGAATCTGTGGACTTCACATAGGGTAGAGTGTTTCAAATATCTCTATCTCATGAACAATGATAAGTCCTCTGGATTATCATATCACTCATCTAAAATTACATCATAGTATAGTCTTTCTTGTTTCCAGCAGTCTTCCACAGTTTTTTTTTATCTTGTTCTAAAATATTTTAATTTTTAATTCTTCAGGGATAAAAACGTTGTCTGTGGTTCATTTTGGTCAAATCTAGTTTCATGCATGTCATTATTTTGCTTATCCAGGAAGACAACAGTTGTGTCTTATGCTACTTGATTTTCAGTATCTAGCATTATGCTATTATGATGGTAGATGCTCAATAAGTAGTTGTTGAATTAATTCGGATGGTGCTGTTGGATTATTGCTATAAAGGTAACACCGTTATGGTCAGTAGTATTTAGTATGGAAGAGGTGAAAGAAAAATAGTCTTTAACTACATCATACTCATTGAGTTGCTAACAAGTTAAAATTTAGTGTGGGATCAGAAATTAAGAATTCCTTGAAATCCTAATTCATTCAGAAATGTTAACTGAGTGCTTGATATTTGCTACGTATTGCTCCAAATGTTAGAGATACAGCAGTGAATAAAACAGAAACAAATACCTGCCCTTATGAAACTTACATTCTTGTGGATCTAATAATGCATAACTTGCTACCATGTATGTTCTGTGATAATGTATAATGATTTCAAGGAGTCATCAGCAATATCCTAAATAAGGTTGATCTGGAGTCAAGTACCCATTAGCTTTTATATGGTTTTAATGCAGGTCGTGTAATAGTTTGGTAGTAAGAAGAAAGAAAAGAAACATTTATTGAATACTCACAATGTGCCAAGTACTAGATCTATTAAGGATTTTGACATATTTTATATCTCATTTAACTCTCACAGTACCTCTTGGGGGTAGGTAGAATTTCTGTTTTCATCAATGAAAAAATGGAAGCTCAGAGATGTTAATTAGCTTGCCCAGGATCACATAGCTAATGAGTGAGTGGTAGAGCCTTATTCAAACATAAGTCATTCTAATTCCAGAGGGTTTCTTCTATGAGCATTACTGTAGAGAATGTTCCGTGGATTTTAGTGGTGGAATTTTTCAGAATGATTCATTTGCAAATATGGCAGATATGATACAATTTCCTCATGTGTGCTTTATTCATTGTGCTATACTGTATATAGCAACATATCCATAAGGAATGAAAGGATAATGTGAGAGTCAGTTTGTCTGGCAGAAGAAGATCATGTTAATGTTCCAAAGTGACTTGAAGTGCTATGTCACAATATTTAACATGCACATTTTAAAATGGCACACATAAAGAACCAATAGTAGATGTTATTCTAGTTCATCATTACTGTGTTTCATTGATTCTAAGATATTCATTCTCCCCTCCCCCCATTTTAGCATTTATGAAATTGGAATGGCTCTTATGATCGATGTCATATTATAGTTTGATTGGCAGAATTTTTTCTTTCTTTATAGTAGTACATAAAATATTTAAGCAACACCCTAAATGTTGATATACATTGTATTTCCTAAAGGCTGCATAAAAGCTGTTTGAGTCATCAGATTATTTTGTGTTTTTAAGGGTTTAGATGTATTAGATAAATGCTTATACTTAAAATTGCCTTTACAACTTTTTAATTTTTACTTACTTTGCAGTGTAACTATGGGTGTTTTTGGAACATCTATTACTATGCCAGCAAACCATAGGTGTATTAGATTATTAGTAGATTTTGAAGAATTATTTATTATATGCCTTGTATGGTAATGTGTCATGGTTCCAAAGGAACCACCAGGCTTTTCAAGTCATTAACTCATTCTTTTTAAATCCTTAAATATATATTTAGATGAATCACTAACTGTGATTTCAAGATCTCAGTCTTTATTTCTTCAGCTAATTAACACTAACAGGAGGCAACCTAGTAGAAATTAATACAAAATTATAGCTTTTTTACTAACAAAAATAAAGTGAAAATTCCTTATTCCTTTAAGTTTTATTCTTACTCCATCTATTTCCATGAGAGTTTGTAGAATTTTCTGAACCATCAGAGGTTTGGCACGATTTGGAACATATGTGTCTTTGATTTTCACATGTTGTTTTAACTGATGTCAAAAGGAGTTTTTACATTGGCAGCCTGAAGGCAGTCCATGGCATTTAGCATCTAGGTACACTGGAAGTTCAGACTTCAGGTTGAGCAAAATGCTGAATTGTGCTTTTTTGACATGTTCTGCCTTTTGAAAGCATGGTAATGATGATGTTGTATGTATTACCTTTCACAGTATTTCTTACATATTATTTAAATATCCAAACCACAGAAAACATTATTTTCACATAGTAGTTTTTCAGGTAAGGTAGGATGTGATTGGTGTAAGTTATTGATTTACATTAAGAAAATGAGAAATTTTTAAATATTCTGCACGAATTAAGTCACTATTATACTGAGAAATTATAATTTGTAAAGCTTCTCCCCTTGTTTTTTGCAGAAGTATAAATAAGCACATGAATTAAGTTTATAAGCCTTATAAAAACTAAAGATAAAACTGTTTGAGAAAATCAACATTTTAAATCATGCTAAGTCTCTTCCTATTTTTACTCATCCTCTTGCAGAGCATTGACAAAAATATGAAATTGATTTGGTTGAAGGGTGTTAAAGAGCCGACAGCCAAATGTCACAAACAATGAATGGCTGCAGTGTTGAAAAAATCAATAGGGAGGTTAAGCTGGTCTTGTGAAAGACTTGGCAGACTGCTCTGTTTCAGGAAGATATCTGTCTTCTGGCCTTGGTTGCATGATCAAAAGGAAAACTTGATAGGTTTAATGAAGGGAGATACTGTAAAACTGACAACAGAAATATAGACACTGTGGTAAACTGTAGTGCACATCAGTGAGTGGAACTATTAGATATATTTTTCAGCCTGAAAAAATATTTATGGGTAGAGGTGTCAAAAATATTAACATTCTTTTACTTTTTCATCGATTCCTCTATCAGCTAATAAATTTATCTAAAGTAAACAAAGGATTGTATTTGGCTAAGTATACAAGATGTTAAAAGTGAAAGCCACCATAATTGCTCTGTTAATTAGTAAAGTAATTTTCCAAATCTGTTGATTATAATGTTTAAAATCTGAATCAAAATTATGTGTTCATCATTCTTAGATTATATCCAGGGTATTAAGAAAGATTGAGAGCCTAGGTAAAAAAGATAGTCATTGACTTGTCAATGAAAATAGAAAGTCCCGTCACTGAAAACCAAGGTGGGATTTATGATTCATTAGTCCACCCCATAGGCCATTAGAAGATATTTTATAGAAGCATCCTTGTTTATACTTTTATTGATAAACAGTATGTTGGCCTAAAAAATACTTCACTGTGATCATTTTGATCAGAGATGTATATTATGAAGTCTGACATTTTAACACATATCAAATAAGATTAAGATCATTTATAGATCATGTTTCTTTGCAGCTCACTGTAGTTTGTTGTTTATCAACTGTAATATTTTGTGTCTGCATTTATTTTTTAACTTCAATTTCTTAAGACCTTTTATTATACTATAAAATCAATTATTTCTTGGATGCTCACTGTGTATAAGTCATTAAAAGCTAGGTGATGATATAAGCTCCTTAATTAAAAGCACTTGTTTCTGAATTTAGAGATTTCAAAAAATTTCTGATGCTTTTTTAAAAATAGGCAGTTCCATTTTATTTTATTAGCTATTGTTAGATGTGGCAGTCTCTTTGCGTATGTCTGTGAGTGGGTTTAAGCAAAAGGAATCATTAGCTTAAAATTCCCAAATGTGATATTCAGTTTAGAGAAAATGATAACCTGTTTAAAAACAAATAAATAAAAAGAGAAGAAGAAAAAAAGGGAAAGATGTCTGGCAGATTTTCTGCAAGTGGACGCTGTAATAAAAATGCCCCCTACTTTGTCAGGATGGTATTTGGAGGGCTGCTGCCATATGTTACTTTCCTTTTTAGCTGGGATTAT
Organism: Avahi laniger; assembly: GCA_963575035.1. Taxonomy (NCBI): domain Eukaryota; kingdom Metazoa; phylum Chordata; class Mammalia; order Primates; family Indriidae; genus Avahi; species Avahi laniger. The sequence continues at coordinate 18,739 of CAUYSK010052080.1, forward strand.
GCCATCATTATTGCTGATAAAAGCTGTTTACTGCCTTGGCAAAGGAATGATGCTTGGAGCAGTTTTGGAAACCGCCATTCAGTTTACAAAAAAGTTCATTTAGTGCCAGATGCTAGAATCCTAGGTCTTTGTTATCTTTTCCCATTATTAGATCCATCCATTGTCTATTTCTTTTTTCCCCTTTATAGTAGAATGTTGTCTCTTACTACCTGTTTTAATTCAAGCAGCTAATGTGTAAGGTTATCTAAATTATTACATCCTCCATGTTAACTGATCAGTATTAAAAATGGGCAATTTGGCTTTCAGAACCATTGACCAGATTTGGAATAAGCACTGTAGTGCGCAGTGAGATTCCAGTTTCTAAAGTCTCTGAATGTGTACTCTCTTTAGCACTGTTGCACACCAAGGAGAGCTTGGTTCAGTCTTTGAAAAAGCTGTTGGCTAATGTGTAGTCTTTGGAAGCATGGGTCAATTTATCACATTATTTTTATCCTGTTATGAAGCGCACTAGAATTGAAAATGAAACAAAATTCTATTTTTTTCCCAGGAAATGTTAAATTCATAGTTGTTATAACTTTTAATGAGAATATTCCCTTTCCAGTTATTTTTCTGAAACTTTTCTTCTGCTTTTAAACACAGTATTTGGTAGTGACTGCATGATTTGATTGTGCTGCCTTAGGAACTTGTAAATGCAAATAATAATAAACTTTTTTTGTTAATTAGCATAGAATACCCACTAGGCTTTTGGTGCATACTTAATACTCCAGCTTAGCATAAGGCAAGTAAATTGCTTTGTTTTTAGTGTTTTTTTTGTCAATATTTTATTAAGATAGGCTTATCTTTCAGTGTCTAAATAAATGCTTTTTCTCGATTTGCAGGACTGTCCTGTGGAGTCAGTATGTGTTTAGGATGTGATTTGTTGGTCCACCGAGAGGTCACACTCTTGGCCATATTGGTATTGTGCTTTAATTATCTTTTTCCACACCTCAAGAATTTAAATTGCGCTCCTGGCTTGAATTAAGAGTTACTTTAAGTGCAAAATTAACTCTTAAAATAATTAGGATCTCACTGGTTTATCTCAAAATATAGCCCATAGTTCTAAGTATGGTCTCCCCAAGTTCCATATACTTTTACTCTAATGCTCTCTTTTTCTAGGAACTAGAAATACCGAATAATTATCTTTCAAATTGTAGTTGAAAAATCGATAGTGAAAAAGCCACAGATTGTAGAAATTAACATTTTTTCCTTCTGGTTATTTAAATATACCTTTAAAATTTTTAGTGAATGAATGTGTTTGATTCATCTTACTCAAATAGCTTTAGCTAATTCCGTTCTCTCGGATTTTCCAAAGAGACTAAAATATTATTTCCCTCCGCCCCACCAATTTTCATAGTCGTATTCATTTTTTTTTTATTTCAGCATATTATGGGGGTACAGATGTTTAGGTTACTTATGTTGTAGTCATGTTCATTTTTACTTAAGGCTTACAAGCATTGGAATCACTGTCTTTTAGGGTAATTGAAAGGTAGCTTCGGTTTAAAGAGCTTGTATTTTGGTATTACGTTGCCATGGGTTCCAAACTCCCAGTTTTGCTATTTATTACAGTTATGGCTTTAAGTTTTGCTGTTTATTACAATTATGGCTTTAAACTAGTTACTGAACTTTTCTAAGGCTTGGTTTTCTCATTATAAAAAATGTAGATAATATCAGTTTGTCAGGGTATTATGAAAAGAGCCTGGGAAAAAGTGGGTACTCTGTAAATAGTAGATATTTTTACTATCAGTAAGCTACATTGTATCAGCATGAGGTGACTAAGTCAAATTAAGTCAGTTTAGTTTTATCTTTCTGGCTTATCTGCATGGAGTGCTCTTGACATGAATTCTGTCTTTCAGCGGTTGATTCACTTAGAGCCATGCTACATTATTTGTAGATCAGGAGAAGTCTGAGATGTCATCAGCAAGACCCTGCAACAAAACCAGACAGAATGGAATCAACTTCAGTTTCATTTTAGTTGAGAATAAGTCCACGAAGGTACAACTTTGATATATCTGATTTTATAGATTGTGATATTTTTAGTAACACATTTCTTCTGCGACCTACTTTTTCAGTTTCCTTATGCCAATAATTTAACTTTATAGATCTAATAACTTATATTTATAAAATTTATAAAGCACATTAATATATTCATATAAACTACTTCTAATATAAACGTAGTATTAGTGCTTCCTGTTATATGCTTTACTAATGTTATTCTAGTTGATCCTGACTTTCTTTTTCAAGATAAAGATTTTCTTTCTTTTTTAAAAGAAATTCCTTCTAATGATAAATACCTTTTCATCAAATTATAGGTATCTTCTTGACAATGTACCAAAACTATGCTTTTACTAGGACACGTTGTTACTTTTGATTAAGTGTGTGAGATTTTTTGTTTTTGTTTGTTTTTGCTTTCATTGTAATTCTTTGGGAAGAATGTGACTTTTTTCCCTGTTTGGATAGATGCATCTAGAACCAAATGAGGGCAGTAAAGTCAAATAGAAAGCTTTACAAATGAAAGTTTTGTTTCTGTTGTGCAATACCTTGTTCCCCCTTCATGTATCCTGGGAAATCATACTGATCAATAGTTCCCATTTCAGTACAACTGCAGCAAGCATTACAACTGTATAAAATTTACAACATTGTCTGCTGTAAATTTTAATTGGAAAAACCTTATAGCTTTGCTTTCTATCTTTGGAGGTTTAAATCCATATGATTTTTTTTAAATAAAAAAATTTACAACATAATATCATGTCATACAATTTTTATGGCCATGTAATATAAATAGGACCAAACCATAGCCTTATTGGAAAAAAATAACTATAAAAATATATTTTAACATTTAGTGCATTCAGCATTTTTGCTATAGAAACAATGGACTTGGTAAAGTAATTTAATGAATGTTATAAATAATTATGAACCATATCAAATGAGGAATATTAACAAATAAATATATTAATAAAAGGTATATTCTATGATTTCTCTGTGTCCCAGATGGGGACTCGTTTTGAGTCAATGTAAAATACTCTGATAGAGCTAGTGTTCTGAACTAGAAGAGTATGAGAAAAATGTTGCTTTCTACACAGCTTTATTTCTGTCACAGGTCAGGCTTAAAATGCTGTGTGATACAGTTATTGACTCTAATCTGGGCATAAACACAAGTCCTCAAGCACCAGCCCAATTAATAATTTGCATAATTAACATGCATATTAAATAGGGACTGGCCTTGCATCTGTATTTGCAGTGATCGGGGTAATGAGGGCTAACGGAGCGGCGCCTCGGGCCTGTGTTAGCAGACGTGTGGCAGTAGTAATTTTTGCTTGGATTGACAACTGCTAGACAAGTGGTCCCAGCATAAAGCTAAACCCCGTTTGGCAGTATTAATCGTTGACAAACTGCTCTTAAAGCTGTAACATTGTTTCTGTCAGTTGTTTGGTTTGATGTCACTGTTAGACATAATAAATCAATAGTGTCAGAATTTGGTAATGTTTATAGCTAGCAAGGTTTATTATTTCATATGACTGTCATGTACAAATAGTGGTTATCATGGTTGCCTCTAAATTATCAAAGACAGAATATTGCTTTGAATATACTTCTGTAATTCTTATTTCAATGAATACTTTGCCATCTGGAAATGCTTTTGATTGGTATGCCTGTCCAATTCCATTGTAATATTCATTGTAATATTTGTGCAATATGATTTGATCCATAATTTTTAAAAGAGTATATAGTTTAATTTCTTGGAAGTTGATTATAGCTTTAAATTTAGAAGATATACCTAGCTTCCTCAGCTTTACTTTCAATCAAAAGTTGATGAAATTAAACATATGTGACAGAGTGCAAGCATACTGAGATTCTTCAGAGTAGGATTTGAATTTCAAAGGATTTTAGGTATATATAGGAAGGAAATATTGTAGGCACTTACTATTTATGGAGAAAGTAAGAGATGCAGGTTGAGTATCCCTCACCTGAAATGTTTGGAACCAGAAGTGTTTTGGGTTTCAGATTTTTTTTGGATTTTGGAATATTAGCATTACCAGTTTAGCATCCCTAGTACAAAAAATCTGAAACCCAAAATGCTACAATGAGCATTTCGTTTCAGTGTCATATTAACACTCAAAAAGTTTCAGCTTTTGAAGCATTTTGGATTTCAGATTTTTGGATTAATGATGCTCAACAGTATTCAGAAATACAGGTTAAAATTCCTTCTCCCCTCATCCTTCCCCTCTACTCTAATCATTTCTGCAAAAGTTTTAACTAACATTTGTGTTACACTTTCTCTCACATGACCCCTATTATTGCGTATTTTAAGATTTTCCCCTTCATTTAGATTTCAAAAATGTTTCTTTAAAAATTGCCTCAGGAAATGATATTATCTTTATTGTTATTTCATTAAAAACAATCCTATTTATCGTATTCTTGGTGGAAGAGAATTTTACATGTGAAATTACTAGCTATATATAACAAATTTATTATATAGCTATAACATGTTTATGGTAAACTATAGTAAAATAATAAAGGCTATTTTCAATGACTTAGAATTTCAGTATCTTTTTGCATAGCATTTTGATATTTCAACTAAAAATGTATGTAAATACATTGTGTGTGTATTAAGAGATTTTATGACCTGCTAAAGTCTTGTCTTTAGCAAACCAATAGGCACTTTTAAATTATGATCTAAGGGGTATATTAATTTCAGAAAGGTGAGTCAGTTGGAGTGAGTCTGCCCTTAGTTTACCATAGAAATATTCCCACTTAAAAGGGGGCAGACATAAATTACTTCAGGAAATTATTAGAATCCATGGGCAGAAAAAATTAAATTAAATTATGAGCATTGAAAGAGCATTAAGTAAGCCATTCAATAAAAAGCATGGTCTGCCCATTGTACCTCTCATTTATCTATGATATTATTTAAGCTGTAATTTCAAAGCTTACTTCCCATTTATTATATGTCTATGCATATGCATATCATATACATATATGTTAGCATGTGATAAGAAAGCCATATATGAAAGATAACAAAAGGATTTTCAAGATATAAATGAAATAAATGTATATGACAATATGACTTTCTTAGAAAGCAATACACTTGAATCAATGCATTTAAATGAATGGGGTTCCATTCAAAACTGATATTTCTAGAAAGTAAGTGCATATTCCACTTTTGGGAACCCTGGTTTTGAAAGACTGGCCGTTCTTTTAAATATCTTTAAAAGAAAATATCTTTAAAAGAAATATCTTTAAGATATCTTTAAAAGATATCTTTAAAAAATATCTTTAAAAGATATTTAAAATATAAAATGAATACCTAGAGATGGTAGAAAGTCACACGAGGTTGTGTGACTACCTTTCTGCTCATTGAGAAGTCTAAAGCTTGTGCATGTTTATGAGCATTAAGTCCAGTAGCCCACAGAGGGTGATGGGGAGTGCTAGAGAGAGAGAAATGATAGTTGAGAATAGGCCAGGGACACAGAGATTGTAAGGTAAGAGAGAATGGTTAGATTGTTTTTTACCTTTCAGGTCTCAGCCTGAATGTCACTTCTTTAAAGAGACTTTCTTAACCGCTTTTGCTAACGTAGGTCTTCCCTGTTACTCTGGACACTTTCTTTCATAGGACTTACCACAACTTTTAAGTTTTGTTGTTGTTTTTTGGCTCCAAGGTACCTCAAGGTGGGATCATATTTGTTTCCTTTGCCATTAGATGCTTCAGAGGGAAGGTAATGAAGTACATGCCTTAGGTGGATGGGACTGGAGACTTGAGGAAGGGATTTAATATTTCCTTAACATGAAATTTGTGCTTATGTTTGTTCTCTTGTCTCCTTAGAATACCCTTATCAGGTGGTTCTTAATATCTCTATTTTGTGGGTGAAAAAACTGAGGCTCAGAGAAATGAAGTGACACAGCTAGTAAGTGGCTGACCTGACGTTTGAATCCAGATCTTTGTAACTTCAAAACCCACAGGGTACCTATGCCCTGTGGAATTTATTGTTATGGTCAGTGTAAAAGGTGATCAACAGATACGTAATGGAATTTCTAGGCATTATTGGACATTCAGTTATAATTATATGGCATGCATCTGTAGCAGATCCAGTCTTCAAGATTCTGCTAATTTCTCTGCAAGTGTTCCCTAGTATAAGCACAGAGACAATGAAAACATGTGTTATTAGTAAAGATAAGCTTGACTTAAGCCCTTCTTAAATAGGGTTGGCCTGTTGCCTCTCCTGTGCTAGAATAATACTAGCCATGTACCATTCTTAGTGGAATTAAAAAAACACTTGTCGGGCTGTTTTAATAACTCAAATAATTTTCTATTGAGCTTAGGAAATCTTGTGGGACCCCAGATGAGAAAGGCTGAGTTAGTTTATGCCACTGTAGCAAACAACCTGCAAATTTTTATGACATTGAAACAACAAAGCTTGGTTTCTCATACCATATTCATTATGGGTCTTTTGGATGGTTCTGCTCATTGTAGTCACATAGGAACCCAGGCTAACAGAGCAGCCATGATCTCTCAAAACATTGCCAATTGTCCTCCCATGAGTAAAACAACTTCTGGATATCTTATCAGCAGTTAAAGGCTATGGTTCACAAGTAACAAATGTTCATAAATATTGCTCACCAGTCTTTGGCCATAGTCACATGGTCAACCCCAAGGGGCCAGGTAGGTAATTTTAGCATGTGCCTAGAGGGAGAGGAGAGCTGGATATCAGTCAGCAGTTGTATTGACAGTCACAATTAGCATAGTAGAAAACTAAAGAACTCTTTGTAGCCATTGAGGGTAGTGCTAAAGTGATTATACTTGGGTAGTTGGAAAGTCTGATGGCCAACCAATGTGTATTAGTGCAGTGGGCAAATTAGGAAGGAGGTTTCAGTGAAGAAAAATTATTGTTCAGATCTTCTAGGGAGATGCTCAACATCATTAGCCATTAGGGAAGCGCAAATCAAAACTTCAAAAAAGAATCAAAACTTCAACAAGATACCATTTTACACTCACTAAGATGACTATAATAAAAAGGACAGATAATAACCAGAGTTAGTGAAGGTGTGGAGAAATTGGAATCCTCTCATACAACTGGTGAGAATGTAAAATGGAAGTAGTATGTCAGTTCCTCCAAAGATTAAATATAGAATTACCATATGACCCAGCAATTTTATGCCTAGGCACATACTCAAGACAAATGAAAACATATGTCCACACAAAAACTTGTACACAAATGTTTGCAGCAACATTATTCATAATAGCCAAGAAGTAGAAAAAATGTTCATTAACTGATGAGTGGATAAACAAATTGTGGTATAGCCATATAATGGAGTTATATTTTTATAACTATAAATTATAATTATAGTTACATAATTATTCAGCCATAGAAAGGAATGAAGTACTGATATATGCTGCAGCATGTATGAACGTGAAAACATTTTGCTAAGTGAGAAAAATCATTCACCAAAGACCACATTGTAAGATTATATTTGTATGAAATTTCCTGAATGGGCAAGTCCATAGAGAAAGAAAGTAGATTCGTGGTTGCTTAGAGCTAAAGTAGGAGATGTGGGGTGGTATTGAGGGATGATGAGTAGTGACTACTAGTGGGGAATTTTTAGTGGGGGGATGAAAATGTTTGAAAATTACTGTGATTGTTGCACAACTCTGAAAACCATTGAATTGTGTACTTTAAAGAGGTGAATTGTATAATATGTGAATATATCTCAACAAAGCTTTTATAAAAAATAGGCTAGGGAAATGTAAGGAGATTGTGGTCTCTGTACCATATTTCACTGATACTAAGATGCACTTTAAAAAAATTTTCACATCCCTGAAATCAGGATGACACTTAAAACAATGGCACCTTAACAGTTGCTACCAGCCAGTTGGTAGTCTTGCCATGGTTGCATTGCCTGTGTATGTAAGAATTTGGTGTTTTTCTTGGTGGCATACCCAGGTAAACGCAGCCTCTTGATGTTTCAGTCAACAACCATTTGATACCTATGTTTCCCGGTTGTGCTTGAAAACTGTCCCATGACATCTCGTAAGAGTAACAAAACCCCAGCATCAAAATATATGGAATGAATGTCAATGGCTTGGAAGCAAATTAATTGTTCAGTACTTTTAAAAGAAATGCTATATTGCCAACATTCTTGATTACACAAAGGATGATATTGTATGGAAACATATGGACATTGAGAACTTAGAGTTAATAAATGATTTGGAAGGGTCAAACTCTCAATGGAAATTAGTTTTAGGAATATATTAGCAAATTTCTTCATCCATTCATACATTCATTTAGAGACAGGATCTTACTTTGTCACCCAGTCTAGAGTACAGTGGCATGATCATAGCTCACTGTAACCTCGAACTTGAACTTAACATATATTTTTATTTTTATGTAACATACAAGAGTAATGTATGATTTTTTAAAAATTGATGTCTAAAAGACAAAGTCTAAAAGAGCTTTTCAGTAAGTATAGTAGATACATTATAAAAATTAAGAAGCTTTGTCCTCTAGTGTAAATTGAGATGTTATGAAATGCTGTAGTAACAGCTTAGTGCAATGGAAAGATAAGCTTTTCTTGTCTCTGATTTCTAGATATTTCTTCATCACTCATTTTTTTTCTTACTATCTCACACAATTTCCTCTGTTCTCTTGATATTTAGCTTTGCCCATGTATTTACTTTCTTCTCTTTTTAGTAATTACACCTGAAAAGAAATTTTTTTTCTAATCATATAATTCCACAGTAAAGACATTTTAGTTCCAAAGTACCCTTGGAACTTTAAGAAGTCCCTGTTCCTTAGAGAAGCAGGTAAGAATTGGGAGAATGGCTTATAAACCAGTAGAGGGTATTCCAAAGTGTGTTTCATGGAACAAATGTTCTGAAAGATAATGGGGAAAGAGAATAAACTATCCATAGTCAAAGGGAATTCCAAAAATGCTGGAATAAACAAAGTTTAGCAGAACTTCTCAGAGCCTTTGAAATGATGATATGCTTTGGGATTCCCTATGAAAGAAATAAAATATGCAGCATTTCTTAAACTTATGTGACTTGGAAAACTTTTTTTTTAAAAAAAGACCTAATTAATATCTTGAGGGACCAGCATCAAGAGAACATACTTTTTTTGAGAAGTATTTTAGGAGTCATTTATCAGAGTATATACTGCCTGGCTGTCCAGCATCTTCTAGATTATAGAGCACACAGCTAAGGAAAGGCATGAAGCATCATCTGCTATAAATTTCTTGTTTAAAAACAGCGGAATTCAATTTCAAATAAATTCACTTGCTTGCGCTCATATAGCTAGTTTTATCTTTCATTTTTGCGAGATGCATATGCATAACAATAATACTAATATTTATTATACCTGGCACTATTCTGAGCATTTTCTGTTTATTCAACTATACAAGCAGGCAATCTTGTGGCCACATCAGGATTTGAATTTACACCTTCTAGCACTGGAGTCTGATCATGTAGAAAACACCTTAGGATTGGTTGATTTCATCGTTATGAGGAAAAGCGATTTTCTGTATGGCCAGATGGCTTACAAAAACTTCAGTCCTTTTCATAAGAAGAGGTCTTGTTTCCTGTTTACTGGAGAATGAGTCAGGAGCAGTTACTGATATGTGAATGTGCTCTGACATTAGGCCTAAACCATGTATCTTTGTGAAAAGGAATTCAGTAATCCAAGAGAAAATAATTGTGTTTCTTAGGGAATTTCTCCGGTACCTTTATAACTGTATTTGTTCTAAATTATAGATTGTAGCCTTATCTGCAATGCTTCATTAGATAGATGAAAATATAAGCTTTTTTCCATAATAATTCCTGTTTAGTATGATTTATAAAATTATTATGACCATGTTTTAATGGTAATCTGGATGTTTCTGGCCTCTGTAAATGAGCATGGACTACATTCCTATGGCCCCTAAGGGACTTTCCGTAATAAGGAAGACCTGATCTGATTTTTTTTTGCATAACATTTCCCTTTTCAAAAGATCCCAAAGCACCTTATAAATGGGAGGATGGTGTCGCCTCTCTGGAGCACTAAAGTCATTAAGTCAGATCTACTGTAAAATGGGTAAGGATTAGAAGAGATAAAGATTATGTAGTTTTACCTATAGAAGAATATGTGAAATTGTTATTAGTCTATAGTCTATTTTCATAAGTCATTGATGTGAGAAGACCTCTGAGAATCATCTAGTTAAATTAGGCTTAGGGAATGTGTCAGGACAAAGTGTGTTCTATGTAGCTTACCTGTTTGCCTGTCTGCCCTGTTTTTCCGCTGGTTTTGTCCCTTCAAAAAGAAAATAGCTTTACTTTTTTTCTGATTATAAAATAGTCTTTACTGGCTGTTAAAATATTCAAACAACACTGAAAAGTATAAAGACAAAAAGCAACAATTCACTTAAATTCCCATTATTCAGAGAGAAACATTCTTCCAGATAGTTTGTTAAATACTTACATATATATTATTTTTCAAAAATGAGTTAAATATGCTGTTGTATAACTGGCATCTCTTACTGCATAATTTATTGTGGACATCTTTCCATGTTAGCAAGTTCAGTTCTATGTCATTATATTTACTTGGCTACATAATATTTCATGTTGCCTTTTCTGTCAGTTTTATCATGTAGTGCATATTTGCTGTAATCACAATTAAATGTCTCTATGGTTATTTTATACTTTTTTGGAGGGGTTAGTTTAAATATAGCATTATCCTCAACTAGAAGCTATTCATTCAATAATTATTTATTGAGTGCTTACTATGTATTAATCTCATTCTATGCACTTAGAATATATCTGCTGCCCTTACAGAGTTTACGTTCTAATGGAAAGAGAGGTAACATTATAGAACAGTTTAAGACAGGTTAACAAAGACATCTCTCCACCTAAATTGCAAGAGGGGAACAAAGAAGCAATCATTGTGGCTATTTTATTAGACGGATGGGTAAAGGGCCAGAGGCCTCTGCATGTGTCCAGTGAGGCTACAGATACATTCTTTTCGGCTTTTATATCTTGTTTCTAGCTAACAGGGCTATGCTTTGCTCTATAATGACAGACATTACTTGTAACTTTGTTTTAATGTAGCATAATATTTCTGCCTTAAAAATTTCAAAAATGTCAACAATTATTTTTCTTGAAAGGATTAGCATTCCTGCTTGACAGTATTCAGGGCTATACTTTTGTGATTTCCTTGATACCTCAATACTTAATTCAATGACTCTTTGATTAGGCCACTGAATCTTTTGTCTTACTCCCCCCACCAAGTCATCTGTAAAAAGGTGAACTGATTTTTATGATTCTATTAAGTAAACATAAGTTATACCACATACATATAATTACAAAGAGGTTATAGTGGCAAATCTAAGGTCTTATGACATCTATTACAGGAATATTCTTATAATATCCCTCAGTGATCATTTGACAAAAATATTGTCATGAAAGAATTTAAAAGCAAGCTTGAGAAATGTAGTTTAACAGTCAGACAAGTGATGAGTTTCATCCTAGATTGATGTCTCTAGGACCTTTCACCTTAGATGTGTCCTTGGTCTTACCTGAAGTAGTTTAAAAAAAATCAATTATTTGGATAGAAAAATTGAAGGCATGGGTAATAAATTTTTAGGATATATATTGCTAGAGGAAATAGCTGTTCAATAGTAAAACCAAGACTCTTAAAAACAAAGCAAAATTTAATAGGTTATAATATTGGGCCCAATTAACTATAATAATGATGATGATGGCCAATGTTTTTTTACATGCTTCCTATTTTCCAAGCACTGTGCCAAGCACTTTGTATGAATTTGCAAATTTAATGAAAATTAAATTAATTAAAATGATTAGCCTATGAGGTAGATACTGTTATTATTCCCATTTTTAGAAAGAAGACTAAAAATTTTACATCGATTTTTATTGAATTTCAAATCTAAAGTTATACATTTGCAGTTAAAAAATAGATTGTAGTTCAATTTCTGGCCGTGTGGGTAGGTTGAACACACAGAAAAACCTTACCTGTATAGAACACTTAAACATGCTGGCTAGTAAAGAACTTCTTTTCCAAAGCATAGGTGAGCTGGTCATGAAGTAAGGATATAAACCATGGCCAGAAAAAAAGAGTATGATTCCATAGATGCAAGAACTGGCATTTGTATGGGGGTGAGGGGAGGGTTCGTGTCTGTCAGTCTTTGTGACCTAGAGCATATGTTTTTAAAGAGCTATGTGCAGCTTAAGAGATAAGAGATCTTCACATAAAATCAGAACCCCTAAAAAGGGAGTACTTTCAGAAGGTGAAAGTACTTTTGGCCTTAGGTGAGAGGGGCCTGAGGATTTCTAACTATAGAATACATTCAGTTGATTTGGGGATTGAAATCACATTGCCTGTATGGTCCAAAAAAGTAGGAGCTGAAAATTTAGTTTTAAGTGAGTTAGTGCTTGTAGGCATCTGTAAAATGCATGTCTTTTTCTGCAGGAAAAAGCACTTTAAACATAGGTGTCAAAGAATTCACACAGATGAATTTTTGAGAGACATGAGCTCACAATGAAAAAAAGAAAGAAGCAGAAAGAAAGAAATACCTAAGTAAAAAAAGCCACCATGATTATGAGTTAGCAGAAACATCGAACTGCAGAATCAGGCTTACAGGACTGAAAATATTTTATAATCAGATTCAGCAAATAAGTCTGTTTATTGAAATTAAAGATTAAAAGTATTTGAACCAAGCAAGATACCATTACAATTAACAAGACAGATGTGAAAAACAAATTTCTTAGATCAGACATGGCTTAGGTTGAGAATTAGTGAAGTAGACAGTAGATATGAAGAAATGTCCTAGAATGCAGTAGAGAGCAAAAAGATAGAAAATACAAGAAAGGAGTTAAGAAGATAGAGTAAGAAAGCTCAACAAGTGTTGAATTCATATTTCCAGAAATAAAGAATAAGAAGATTGGAGAAGCAATATTCAAAAAGATTTAGCTGAGAATATGTCAGAATTTATGAAATGTGCTGATATTCAGATTCAAGTAGCTCAGTGAATTCTAAGTGGGATGAATGGAAAGATATCCTCACTGAGGTGTGTAATAATGAAACTGCAGAATTCCAGAGATTAAAGAAAAAAAATCTCTAAATCAGAGAAAAAAGGAACAATTAATAAACCGACAGCTAACTTCTCAAGAGGAGCAATTGAAGCCAGAAGACAATGTAACAATTTCAAGGTGCTTGACAGGAAATAACTGGAATTATCAACTTAGAATTGCCTGTCTATTGAAAATATCTGGAGTATGAGCAAAATGAAGCTGTTTTCCAACTTACTGGAAATGTTCAATACAACCAATAGAGTTCCACTAAAGGAATTTCTAAAGGACATATTTTAAGAAGAAAAAAAAGTCCTCAGAGGGAATGTCTGAGAAGCAAGAATAATGAGAAAGGGAAGTGCAAAATTGTGGGCAAGTGTTGACCATGTAACATCAGATTATGTAGTTTGTGGGGATTAAAAAGTCTCAAAATAGCTTAAATCTTTGATGTGTTAATATATTGGGAGGTTGTGGTCAGAAGTAAAGCATTTTAAGGTCCTTTTGTTGTCTGGACAAGGATAAAGATTTTGATTATCAAGTAAATACAAATAAAAGCCACAGTGAGATATTATTTATATACCTGACTGGCAAAAATTAAAAAGTCTTATAGTACCAAAGTTTGGTAAGGATTTGGAACAATGAGAACTTTGATTCATTGGCGGGTATATAAATTAGCATAATTTCAGCTTGGAAAATAGTTTGTCATTACCTAGTAAAATTGAAGGTGTGTATGTATACCCTTCAACCCAGCAATCCCACTTCTAGGTATAAAGTTTTGAAAAACTCATGTGTATACCAGAGACAGGTACAAAGTTGTTTTAATCATTTTTGTAAACAACATCTTAAAACTGGAAACAACCCAGATGTGCATGAATAATAAAATGGATAACAATAATGAATATGCTGATGATGGGATAGAGCACAGCAATGAATAGGAATGAACTGTTACTACATTCAAGAGCAGATGAATATCACATGTATAATGTTGAACAAAAGAAGCAAGACATAAAAGAAAACATATTGTGTAATTCTATTTATATAAAATTCCAAAACAGGAAGAATGAAACTATATTTTTAGGGCTGCATAGATGGCAATATTACTTTAAAAAAATACTAAGAATACTAAAAACAAAAAAATTGCTAGTCACAAATATCCAGATAGTAATTATCTGTAGAGCAGAGCTTCAGTAAGGTAGCCCCTGGCCACGAGTCTATTGAGTACCTAAAATATGACTAATCTGAATTGAGATGTGATGTAAGTGTAAAATACACCCAGATTTCAAAGACTTAATTCTATAAAAAGAATATAAAATATCTCATTAATTAATTTTTATATTGATTACAGGTTGCAGTGATAATATTTTAGGTACATTGGGTTAAATAAAATACATTAAAATTAATTTCACTTAAAAAAACTTTTAAAAATATAGCTGCTAGAAAATTGAAAGTTACACATATGGCTCTCATTACATTTCTATTAGACAGAACTCTAGAGGTAAGGCCAGAGTTGAGATTGAGATAAGGCACAAAGGTGCTTCTAGGAAGGTGACAAAGTTGTATTTCTTGACCTAGGTGGTGGTTACATGGATGCTGCTTTATAATTATTCATTTACGTCTATGTGCATGCATGTGTAAAAATGCATGTTTCTGTATATGTGTTTTACAGTTTTGAAATATGCTTTAAAAATATTGATAATAATGGACTTCATAGGGTTACTATTTGAAAAATTGAAGTAGATTGTATGGCTTCCAAACTAATAAAGGAAGAAAAATGAAATGTTAGGGACAGAAAAAAATACAATAAGTAATTCAATCCAAAAGAAGGCAAGAAAGGAGGAGAATAGAAGAAACAAAAATAGGACAAATAGAAAGCATAAAATGAGTAGGGAGGTATTAACTGATCAACACATAAGTGCACATATAAGAAAAACATCTATTGGATGTTGGGCAGCGGGGAAGGAGGGAGGAGGGAGGAGGGGACGGGTATACGCATACACAAAGAGTACAATGCACACCACCTGAAGGATGGACATATTTGAAACTCGGACTTGGGGGGCGGGCAGGCAAGGGCAACATACGTTAACCTAAACATCTGTACCTCTATAATATGCTGAAATAAAAAAAAATGAGTAGGGAGAAATAAATTCGAATATGTGATATCATAATACATGTAAAAGGATTTTAAAAGATTAAAGATTAAAAGATAAAGATTGTCAGTGTATTGAACAAACAAGTATCAAATAAACAAGCAAAATACCTGACAACATATTTATTTGCAAGAGACACACTTATTACAAAAGGATACAGAAATGTTAATGATAAAGTGGTGGAAAAATACATACCAAATAACTACTGACAAGAAGGAAGCAGGAATAACAATATGATACTAGATGAAATAAACCTGAAAGTGAAGGCAAAAAGCATTTTTAGAGATAAAGAGAGGGTCACCATATCTTGATAAATGGTCCAATTTGCCAGGACATTGTAACAATTCTAAAATTATATACACTTAATAACCTAGCTTCAAAATATAAAACAAAAATTGACATAATCTCAAGGAGAAAGGATTCCCAATTGTTGGGGAGATTTTACCATATCCCTGTTGGGAAATGATAGAACAAAATAATTCTGTTAATACATAGAAATATTTAATAATACAGATAACAAACTTGACTCTGTGGACATGTGGAAAATATTAAATATATCACCAGCAACTGAAGAACATACATTCTTTTAAGAATACATAGGAACTTTTTAAAAAAACTACTGTGTATCAAGCCGCAACAAATTGGAGAGTCAGCATCACACAGAACTTTTTCTGTTTTTACAAACCAAGTGGTAAGAAATGAACAAAAGAGATCTAAAAAAATAAAATAACTCATATAACATTTGGGTATGTAAAAATATTTCTAAATCATTCTCAAGTCAAAGGAGTTGTGAGAAAACCTGTCGAATATTTAAAACTGATTAAAAATGGTAAAAGTACTTTTTATACCAAAACTTACAGGATATAACTAAAGCTTTGTATTATTTTTAGCTTCAAATGCTTACATTATAAAATTCAAAAAAACTTAAAAGTTCATTAGCTAAAATTCAAGTTAAGAATTACAAGCTGGGCCGAGCGCGGTGGCTCACACCTGTAATCCTAGCACTCTTGGGAGGCCGAGGCGGATGGATCGCTCAAGGTCAGGAGTTCGAGACCAGCCTGAGCAAGAGCGAGACCCCGTCTCTACTAAAAATAGAAAGAAATTATTTGGACAACTAAAAATCTATATAGAAAAAATTAGCTGGGCATGGTGGCGCATGTCTGTAGTCCCAGCTACTTGGGAGGCTGAGGCAGGAGGATTGCTTGAGCCCAGGAGTCTGAGGTTGCTGTGAGCTAGGCCGACGCCATGGCACTCTACTTCAGGCAACAGAGTGAGACTCTGTCTAAAAAAAAAAATAATAATAATTACAAACTGGCTGGGTGCGGTGGCTCACGCCTGTAATCCTAGCACTCTGGGAGTCCCAGGCAGGTGGATCATTTGAGCTCAGGAGTTCAAGAACAGCCTGAGCAAGAGCAAGAC
>CAUYSK010052082.1:0-14221 GCA_963575035.1 Avahi laniger
GGTGCCGCTCCACTGGGGAGCTGATGGTCCCACCCAGGGATGCCAAATTCTGTTACCAGAAGTTTGGCACTTGTTCCCAAGGCTGCATCAGAAGAATGAGGACAATTGGCTTGAGAAGGAAAGAGGAGTTTATTAATTTACCAGCAAATGAGGAGTTTGGCAGACTCCTCTCTCAAAGTACCAAAGTCCTTGGGACAAATTTTATTTCTCTTTTTTTGTGTGTGGCTTAGGAACTGTTTAAAAGTAATTGTTTTCAAACTTATCTTTTAAATTGACATATAAAATTATATAAATTTATCATGTATAATACCATGTTTTGAAGTATATAATATATATCCTTGAATGGTTAAATCTAGCTAATTAACAAATGCACTATCTCACATCGTTATCATTTTTGCAGTGAGAACACTTAACATCTACTCTCTTAGCATTTTTCAAGAATACAATATTATCATCATTAACTATAGTCAACATTCTGTACAATAGATCTCTTGAATTTATTCCTTGTTTAAGAGCAATTTGATGCAGTGGTTGCCATGGTAAATACTTTTCATAAGAGCTAAGTAATTGTTGGAAACTGTTATAATTTACCACCATTTAGTTTCAGAGTGATTTGAATGTTTTAACTTTCTCCCTTCATTTACACATTTTATCTGCATCAGAATTTCTTTATTTTCCTTGGAAAAGATGTACAATATCTCACTAGGGGCTAAGATACAGTAATAACAGTGGAAATATATGCATTTTCCCCCCCAAATAAAATGATCAATGTGATTTTATACTTTCTGGTCTGCAAGACCTAAAACATATCTATGACCTCACATTTGAGGAATATCTCAGCCTTTAACAGTTCTTAGAAAAAAGGACAATTGAGTCGTCTTATCGTGGAGGGGATATTTGTGAATGCTCACATTATAAACCTGCTCAATAGCATCATAATGAAATCATACTTCATTCAAACTCTGCATTTAAACAAAATTTAAATGCAGTTTTACAGCATAGGTGAGTTCTGCAGCTGCAGTAACAACACATATAGCCAGGTGTCCTGTGGCTTATGCTGTTAATTGATACATAGTACTCAAAGATATCAAGATAATGAAGTATCCTAAAAAAAGAAAAGAATTCTAATGCAAAAAATGACATCAAGAACTTAAGTCGATACAAACAGGATTGATAAATATGAGGAAGGAGGAATTTTGTTGAAATCATATACTCATAAAAATAGCCAACCCAACAGAGCCAAAAGGGTTCAGTTATATTTTAATCATAGGGTGAGAGTTTTTATTCTTCTATGGCAACTTTTACCCTAGAAATATCCCTCAAAAACGAACATTTCCTATTTTCTAAGGTGATACTGTGGGTTTATTTGGTTTTTCCTTTTTTTCTAGGACGACTGATAATCCTGCCCGTTAGTGAGTTACCTGCACATACATTGATCTCTTCTCTCTCCCCTTTCTCCCTGTCCCTCCCTGCCTCCCTCCTTTTGTCCCTTTGCCTTCCCTCTCTCCTCTTTCCCTCCCTGTCTCCTTTTCTCCCTTCCCTTCCTTTCTTCCTTCCTTCCCTCCCTCCGGCCCGCCACATATTTTGGATGTAGTTCCTGGTGGTTGTTCTTAACCTTGGGGCATTCAGTTTTCCCTGCTAGACTGAGATGAGGCCAGGTGGCAGCTGTAGCCCACAGACCAGGTCTTGCTGAAGTTGCTCTGTGACTCCCCACTGGCCATCAGATTCAGTAAGGTGTTCTCTCCTAGGTATATCCTGACTTTTCCCTACTGTAGTTCAGCATCTTAATCCTTGGTGGCACATTCATAGAATAGCTCAAATAAATGCATGACACTGCACCCAGCAAGATCTGGGCCCTGTTGTCTTGGGCTCTGTGATTAGAAAATAGAATGCGAACTTGATGTTTGATTTTTTTTTTTTCTTTTGGAGACAGAGTCTCGCTCTGTGGCCCTGGCTAGAATGCAGTGAGGTCATCACTGCAATCTCAGATTCCTAGGCTCAAGAGATTTTCTCTTGAGAAGATCCTGAGTAGCTGGGTAACCAGGCACACACCACCACACTTGGTTAATTTTTCTATTTTTTGTAGAGATGGAGGCTCACTCTTGTTCAGGCTGGTCTTGAACTCCTCAGCTCAAGCGATCCTCCCCGCCTTGGCCTCCCAGAGTGCTAGGATTATAGGCGTGAGCCACCGTACCAGGCCTTGATGTTTGATTTTCTAACTGATCCAGTTTCTCTCTTGTTTGTTTGTTAGGAAGCTCAAAGCCAAATAGACAGTCCACCTATATTAACAGGAAAGATTCTCATGGTATCACTTTTGTGTATTAACTACATCATGGCTTTATTTTCTAACCAGAATTTACTACTTGTCTTACTGCTCTTCATTTTTGTGTTTTTGTCCTATATAGTTTATGAATCTCTCTAGGCTACTCTGTATTTTTTAAGTTGGAAGAATAAAAATTTATAGTGGGTGGGAGCGTTCATTGTTCCTGATCCAGGAAAACTTAGAGAGCTGTCAAGTAACAGAAAAAGAAAAGTTATAAGGATTAATTTCTTCTAGTACTGAGATACACACTAGATGTTCATTTATTATTTTTCTATGAATACTTTGTGACTCTCCTTTGTCTAATAGTTAAACACGTTTTGAATGCATTAAATGAAACTCTAATGAAATATGATTTGGAGCCATAGCTCAAGGGTATCTTTTGTTTCAAAAAAACAAAATAAAACCTATATGCTGTTACTTTTAAATCTTTTCCTTCCTTAGTTGAAGGTAGAAATAATCAAGATTCTTTTCCTAGGGCATTTTGGGGATCTGGGACTAACCTTAAGCAGATGGCTTTTGTGACCAACCTGTGTGTCATGAGTCAGGGATACTGACGAGGGTCTTCTGTGTTCCCCCACCAGCCTCTCACATTCTGAATTACCAGAGTCAGAGTTTATGTTAATTTGTTTAGAAATCTGAATATTTCTTGGAAAGGTAAACCATCTTAATAAGGATTTGTTTGTTAGATAACTGTACACGTTTGACATCTGGCTGGGAACAAGAGTTTGAAGAAATACGAAACAGACAAGTTGGAAAGGATACTGAGAGGTACCACGACAGAAGAAACGGAAACTTCCTTGTAACTGTACCAATTGTACCTAGGATGAGCCACGGGCATAATTAAGGGTGGTCCTTCCCCTGCTCTCCCCAGAATTTTAAGATTTTCCTTCCTTTTCTTCCTCCTTTCCTTCTCCCCAAAACATAAAACTCAAAAGGTTTTGGTCCTCAAAAAAGAATTATTATAAAAATCGACTAAACAAGGAAAAAAGTTATTTATGCTACATAAGAAATTTTCAGTAAAATTTTCCTTCAATGAGTTTCTATAATAGAATTTTTCCATTCAAAAATTATTTATTTAAATAATCCTATAAAATACCAAACTACAAATCTCTAAACTGTGTTTTCCCTAAACAATGAAGTTTCCTAGAATAAGATTATGCATCAGTAGCAGTGGTACCGGCTTAAATTCTTCTATCGAATTGTCAGCATTGCTGACGGATTTAGGGGAAAACTTCTGCCAAATTTTATAAGGTAACAAATAATCAAGTGCAGCATGGCCTTGGTAGATTCTTTTCCTATTTTAGCAAAACCACATTCTGTTTTGAGAAAGGTCAAACTCAGAACAAGGGTACAGCTTCCTTGCTGGTCTTTCATGAGCTTGCCACCTGATACAGGATATAGTAAGGTCACAGATAATTTGCTTTATCCAGACACTTTACAATTTCACCTCAAAGCACCTAATCCTTTGGGTCAAACTTTCATGGATTTATATTGCTTTTTCTCTGATGAATGATGCTAAATCTTATTGCTTTGAAAAGTTATTGGCTCTTCTGGGATCCAAAGATTTTTTTAAAAAAACTTTTCCTTATATAACTGCAGACTTATGCTTCCTTTATAGGCTTCTGGAAACCTATGTCTTTCTGGCTCCACCTGCTTCCTGTCCTCTGTCATGCCTCACCTTTTCCATGAAACAATGTCTTTCATCAAAGTATAGAATTTCTATTGTACTTATCGCTTCAGGGTTATTGGGCACAATGTTGGGCCAGATTTTGCCAAGCAAAAGTCTTAACAACAATTTTTTATTGTACAGGTTAGACATCAGTTTTGAAGATCCAAGTCGACTTTTGGTCAATGGAGATGCAGAAGGAAAGGCTGGGAATTGGTCAGATTAAACTGTATTCAGTTTGGTCTTCAGAAAAGTCGTGGCAATGTGGGGGCCTCTTGGGAGACACTGATCCTTGGGATATGGTGCCCTCATTTTGAAAACACAGACCAAAATTGTGTCAAAACTCAGCATTAAGTCAAGCTTGAAAATACTCCATAGTAACAGGACAAAATTTGCAGAATCTACTTTCCCAAACTTCAGCTTCTGCTAAAGCTCCATTGTTTTCAATTAAAGCAGTGAGGTGTAGGAAATGGAAAACAAACAAAAAAAAGTCACATTGGGAGTCAGGAGACTTGAACTGTCATCCAGCCAAGATGAATACTTTACTGTGACTCCAGACCTGTCACTTAAACTCTGCTTCAGCTACCTCATCTTGGCAGCTGAAGGCAAAAGCCTGGGCCAGATGTCCTTCAGGAAAAGGCCTTATTACAAAAGTAATCATGCTCATGTAACAAAACAAACTACAGCAAGAAACTGAAAAATGCAGCAAAGAATAAAGAATGATACAGAGGTATCCCATATAAACCATAATCCCACCTGCCCTGATAGATTATTTAACATTAACATAATGACCTATTTCCTTTTAACCTCTTTTTTTGTATGTATAATGGAAAGCATTGATAAGATAAAGTTTTGTGTATATATACTGCTTTTGAAAAGCAGTAGATCCAGATTGTGTTGTTTTCACAAAAGAAGGCTGGGACAAATGGAAAGGCAGATCATGTTCTTCAATAGGAAGATTTAATAGCATAAAGATGTTAGCCCTTTAGAGACAGGTGGTATCCATCAAAATTACAAACAGTTATACATTTGGACCCAGCAATGTACTTTTGATAGTGATTTCTAGAGATACTAACTAAAAATATTATTCACTGCTGGATTCTTTTTTTGTACTAGCAAAAAAATTGGAAGCAACATAAATGTCAATTAGTAGAGGCCTTGTTAAATTATTTATGGCATAACTACACTGTGGAATATTATACACCTATTAAAAGAATGAGTAAGTGCTTTTTGTATTGATTTACAAAGATCTTCAAGATCTATTAATATTAAATCAGAAAAGCAAGTTGCTGGGAAAATGTGTATAGTGTTTCATAATTTATATAAAAAAGGAAGAGGATAAAGAATACACATTGTCTTTGGGAACAATACTCTGGAAGGCCGAACAAGAAATCACTCATGCTAATGACCTGTTTGGGGCTGGGAATAGAAACCAAGGGTACATGGGACAGAGTAGAAGTGAAACTTTCTATTGTGTATATTTTTACACTTATTTGATGTTTGGATAATGTGGATGAATATATTATCTATAATGTTAACATTAAAATAGAAATAAAGAACATGTTGTTCTTTGCTAAGAAGATACTATTTACTCATCATCAGCAGGACTTTCATTTTTAGTTTAACAGTGATATATTTGCACAGAATCATGATACCACATTTCTTCAATTTTAAGATGTATTTTTCCGATGTATTAAAATTTCTGATATGAGTGATTTCCCCTTGCCTATTACATATAAACATACCATAATTTATTTTGCTATTTGGCTATCATTGAACATTCGGGTTATTGCCAGTTTTTTTTCTTTAATTTTGTTTCCAGGAATAATTGTCTCACACTGTTTATTGAATCATTAAATCTTTGGCTGATCCGAAGGTAGTGAGTTATCTCACTTGATTGTTCACAGCCAGTTACAGATTGAACTCCTTGTTCTGCTACTTTCCCCATTCTCACTGCTGCACTTGACAAGTCTTAAAAAAAATTTAAAAAATGAAAAAAGAAAACTTTTTTGTAAAAAAAGAAAAGAATCATTAAAATCTTTTTTTTTTCCCCTCGACAATTAGAAACAATGGTACAATGCTACAGTATAGTGTTGCACTTAAAAATATGGGCTAGGAATCACACTGTCTGAGGTTTGATCCTGGGCCTAATACCTCCAGGCTGAATAATTTTGGCAATAAACCACGTCTCCTCTAATCCATGAGATGGGATTATAATGCCACCTATCTCATGTGGCTTAGAAACATATTTGACACATAGCGTGAGCATTCAGTGAGTATTATTCTTTTATTCTTTTTTTTATATATTTTTTTATTTGATGGCGGCATACACGTGGTGTTATATTCTTTTTTTTTTTTTTTTTTGAGACAGAGTCTCACTTTGTTGCCCTGGCTAGAGTGAGTGCCGTGGTGTCAGCCTAGCTCACAGCAACCTCCTGGACTCAAGCAATCCTACTGCCTCAGCCTCCCAAGTAGCTGGGACTACAGGCATGTGCCACCACGCCCGGCTAATTTTTTCTATATATTTTTAGGTGTCCAATTAATTTCTTTCTATTTTTGGTAGAGATGGGGTCTTGCTCTTGCTCAGGCTGGTCTCGAACTCCTGGGTTCAAACAATCCGCCTGCCTTGGCCTCCCAGAGCGCTAGCATTACAGGTGTGAGCCACCGCGCCTGGCCTATATTCTTTTTTGTAACAAAGGTATTTCTCGATATATAAAAGTTATTTCTATGGGACAGATTTCTGGAAATGGTATTATTAATATTTAAACAAAGGGTGTAAACACATTAGGACTCTTGATAGGTATTGATAAACTGCTTTTCATAAATTTTTATTAATTTACCTGCCTTTCAGCAGTATAGTACCAACAACTAATGTATTTTTAGCCCTTCTTAAATGTGAGAGGTGATAGTATTAAAATATCAAATTTTTTAAACTATTAAGTTGATAGAAGTTTTTTATCCTATATGTTTAGTTGCTATTTAGATTTCCTCTTGTTTAAATTTGCCTGTTCATGACTTCTATACCATTTTCTAACAGTCTTAGTATTTATTTTAGCAGTTTATATGAATTATATGTAATACTGTTACTTTAATTCCACATTATTTATGAATTTTTAACTTGCTTTTAAACAAGTTTTTAAAATGAACTCAGATGACATTTTAAATTAAAAATATGAAGATAGCATTCAAACAAAGGAATATATTAATACATAGCATATTGCACAGTTTAAGACTAATAATAAAGTTAACATCTCTGTACTCCATACCCAGCTTAAGTAGAACATTAGCAATACTTCTGAAGGAAACTGTGTCCAACTCCCTAATCTCGTTCTTCCCAATCCTGGGTTTACCAAAGTCTTGAATTTTATTTCTTGCTTTTTTTTATAGTTTTACCATATACATATGTATCTCTAAATACTGTATTGCTTGATTTTCCCTCTTTTCGACTTTTGTATAAATGCAATCATGGCGTATGTATGCCTCTGTGACTTGTTGCAATGCCAATTTTATCATAGATCATATAGATTCTATTTGAGTCTATTTCTCGGTTCTCTAGTCTGTTCTGTTGCTCTATTTGTCCCTGGTTAATACTGCAAAAGTCTTCGTAATAAGTCTTAATATTCAGTAGAGCAAATCTCTACATACACACCTGTTCTTCTGGAGTGTCTTGGCTATTACTTGGTACTTTGCTCTTCCATACATAATAACTGCTACAAGAAACTCGTAAAGTTCAATGAAAAAAAAAACCACCTGATGGGTTTATGATTCAGAATTGTATTGCATCTGGAAATCAATTTTAGAGAACCAACATCTTTATGATTTTCTGAAAAAGGTATGTCTTTCCATTTATATCTGTGGTAGACAGAATAATGGTCCCCCAAAGATGTTGATGTCCTAATCCCCAGAACTTATAGAAAAGGCTATGAAAAAGATTCTTCCCTAGAGCCTCCAGAAAGAACGCAGCTGTGCCGACTTGATTTTAGTCCAGAAGACCATTTCAGATGTCTGATTTCTGGAATAGTAAGATAATAAACTTGTGTTGTTTTAAGATGCTAAGTTTGTGGTCATTTGTTACAGCAGCAATAGCAAACGAATATAAAATTGCTCTACACATAGCTCTTAACAAAATAGTTTGCTAAATTTATTTCTAACTACTTCATAGTTTTCATTGCTTTTTTAAATAGCATTTTAAAAATTAATTTTATTGTTTCTTACACCTTATGGAAATGCCATTGATATTTGTGAATTGATTTTTGTATCTAGGAATCTTGCCGAACTCTTATTTATTCTAATAATTTATCTGCAGATTATTCTATAATCTGTCATTTTCAAATAACTACAATTTTATTTCTACTTTTCCAATTCTTTCTTATCTTATTGGGTCGTTAGATCCCTAATATTTGATAGATGTAATAATAGTGGGTATCATTTTCTTATTCCTGTATTTTTTTTTTTGAGACAGAGTCTGGCTCTCTTGCCTGGGCTAGAGTGTCGTGGCATCAGCCTAGCTCACAGCAACCTCAAACTCCTGGGCTCAAGAGATCCTTCTGCCTTAGCCTCCTGGATAGCTGGGACTACAGGCATGTGCCACCATATCTGGCTAATTTTTTCTATAAATATATTTTTAGTTTTCCAGATAATTTCTGTTTTTAGTAGAGACGGGGTCGTGCTCTTGTTTAGGCTGGTCTCGATCTCCTGACCTTGAGCGATCCTCCCGCCTCAGCCTCTCATAGTGTTAGGATTACAGGCATGAGGCACCGTGTCTGGCCCTTATTCCTGTTTTTAAATGGAGATGATTTTAATGTATCACCTGCTGGAGGGTTTTTGAAGATATTTTTTTTTTCTCTTTGTGCTATATTCTGAGCAACTTCTTGACCTCTATCTTCTAGTTCACTAATGGCTTTTTTATCTATTTTTAATGGGCTAACTAATCCATTTGGCTTTTTATTTCAATTATTAAAATTTTAATTTATAGTTATGCTAATTTTCCAGATATGCTTTGTCAGTTTTTATATTCTACTGTTCATACTTTCAGTGTTAAATACATTTTCTGTATTTATGAAATAAATCTATAGTTGATAATTCCAATATCAAAAGTTTTCATGAGCAGGATTTTGCTGTTGTTTCTGATGACTCTCATGTATGCTGGTTTGCTTCTGCATGTGTTTTATGAATTTCAGTTGTGAGGTCATGTTCCTTGGAACTTGGTGGGAATTCTTTGAAGCCTGGGTTTAAAGTGTGTCCCACCAAAGATAATTTTTTTCTACCTGTCAAGTGCTTGCATTGCAAGAAAACCTGATACTAGCTGTGTAATTCTAGGCAAGTTTACTTAACCTCCTAGCCTCACTTTCCTCACTGGTACAATGGGATAGTGGAAGTATCTACTTGCGTGGGATGCTGTAAGGCTTACATGTATAGTATTTAACAAAGTACTTGGCATGTCATATATTCTCAATATGTTAGATGCTGTTATTGTCATTACTGACTTTTTTTCTAGGCCAGCTACCACTAAGCTGAGCACAGGACACTTGATGATATCACCAAGAACTGTAAAGCACCACTATAACACGACTTGCCAAATAGATCCAGATACACTCTGTCCATATCATCCTCTAAAATGGAGATCTATACCCCCTAAATGCTTTCCTGAAAGTCTCGGATCACAAAGAGGCTGGAGTTGGGGCTAAGAACAGTAGAGAGGGATATCAATGGGGAAAAGTGGTGGAAGTGTCACCTCAGAGGAGCTCCTGTTGATTTTAGTGGGTCCCTCAATAATAAGGCTAGTGCACCACACAATTACCCTACAAAAAAGCCCTTTAGACAACACAGCTGGCCAATGCACTCTGAGCTTCCAAAGAGCTTTTTTACGAGGCGCTCTGAAAAATCAATGGCCAGCAAGGATCCCAGACATTTCAAGAAACCTGCAACATCAAAGGCAGATGCCAAAACAAACAGAGCAAAATGGAATTTAGATGTCAGAAGCCAGAGAGTTCTTGACCCTGGAAAGTAAAGTCTAATTACAGTCACTGCTGTGAAGCTGTTTGATCAGCAGAGTTAGCACTGCTATGGCCACAGTCTCATATCACTCAGGATTACCTTCGGCCACAAGCAACAAAAATCCAGGCTACGATGGCTTAAACAAATAGCAGTTTATTTTTCTCACAAAACAAGAAGTTGGTGGTAGCAGCTGCAGGCATTTGTTCAATAACTCCATTATGACAGAGATGGTACCTCTGTGATTTTCTCACTTTTTTGTTGTTGTTGTTTGTTTGAGACAGAGTCTTGCTCTGTCACCTGGGGTAGAGTGTAGTGGCATCATCATAGCTCACTGCAATCTCAAACTCCTGGGCTCAAGAGATCCTCCTGCCTCAGCTTCCCAAGAAGCTGTGACTACTGGCGTGTGCCACCATGCCCAGCTACTTTTTCTATTTTTAGTAGAGATGGGGTTTTGCTCTTGCTCAGGCTGGTCTTGAACTCCTGACATGAAGCAATCTTCTCAACTAGGCCTCCCAGAGTGCTGGGGTTTTCCTCATTCTTTTCCTCATGGTCCAAAATGGCTACTGCAATTTCAGGAATCACATACTGATCAAGGCTGCTGCTGGCCTTTTGTCCTCCTATACGGGTTGTGAAGGAGGCTGTTAACAGGAGTGCTTAATGGCTGCTATAGGCTCACAGGCATGTTTCCTGATATTAACGGAGACCAATTTCTCATTGGCAGACTCTTGGCTTAGATTGGTAAGTGTTAAATGCAAGTAATTGGTACTGATCACCGGTAAAATAGTAGATTATGCTGCTGCTGACGCCTGTTTACTTAAGGCAACTTCCTATCTGTACTCATGTGGGACTGTTATCACCAACGTCAAAAGGATGTTAAAAAAAAAAAGAAAAATTCCACAGAGTCTTAAGAAGACAGTTCTACAAGCACATCACTTTTCAAAGGTTTCACACTTGCCATTTTAAAACTGTAATTCATGTTACATATGATATATAAAACATCCTCAGATAAGTTTAGAAATATGTTGCTATGACCATGTAAAGCTGGTAGTGTTCTATAGTGTTCTCTATAGAATTCTCAGATCCTCAGGAGATCAATTCAGAGATGAGCTGGGCTAAGTTGGGAGTCAGTCCCTGGAGCTAGGCTGTGGATGACAACAATTTTAATGTTTTTCTTCTAAACATAAAAAAAGCTCAAACACTATTATATAACGGTAATGTACATCAAAACAATTGGGGAACAAATCACCCATAATTCCAGTGTCCTAACAAATAAACCAATTCTGTTTTCCAAGTTCAGTCTATATATCTTTAATGGTAATTGACATGTCCTTTTAGGGCTGGGTGCAGTGGCCCACACCTGCAATCCTAGCATTTTGGGAGGCCGAGGCAGGAGGATTGCTTGAGGTTAGGAGTTCAAGACCAGGCTGAGCAACATAATGAGACCCTGTCTCTACAAAAGATATAAAAATTAGCCAGGTGTGGTGGTGTGTGCCTGTAGTCCCAGCTACTCCAGAGGCTGAAGCATGAGGATTGCTTGAGCCCAGGAGATTGAGGTTGCGGTGAGCTGTGACCATGTCACTGACCTCATGTCTGGGCAGTAAAGCAAGACCTGTCTTCAAAACAAAACAAAACAAACAAAAAGCAAACAAAAAGAGACATATTCCTTTAAATAACAAATTATCATTCCAAATACAAGCTGTTCTTGAGCTGAGAGATGTTTACATAGCCTTGGAGGGATAGGGCCACACAAGAGGTTTGATTCATTGTCTTGAAAACTCTCCTGACATTTATAAGGCAGCAACTTAAAAAAATCACAATCTTCCCTTCAATTTTCAGTTCATTAAAAAAAAAGAAAGAACAATCATAATCTGTGTACACATCTCATTTGTTCTAGATTATAATCTCTCAGAAGACAAACGAGGACCATGGTGTGCTCACAATTGCATTCCCTAAAATACCTTATGTGTACCTTCGACTTAAAAGACAATTAATAAATATTTGTTGAAAGAAAGAATGGGGCCAATCAAGATGGATGTGCTACTGCTGGGACTGGGAGCAGGACGGGGAAGCCAGGCTGCCTGTCCCCAGCTCCTCTCTGGTATGGTCAATGACAGTCTTGCATGAGAAGAGGGCTGGGTTGGGGGTGTGAGACACCACCATGAATCTTCTCAGTGTGAATCCTGAGTCCCCGTCCATCCACTTCCGGTCACCCCAGGCTCTCATCTCATTTTACCTAGAGACCAGAGTAGAAACACCGTGAGATCTTTGAGAAGCCTTCCTCTCATGAGTGGCACAAGGTCACAGATAACCAGGTCCTGGCACATTTGTGTCTTTCTACAATGTCAAACTTTTGTTGATGCTACTTCAATCACAAAAGCCACAAGCATGGAGCTCCCAAGGAGGCAGTTCTCCTCAGTATCGCCCATTCACTCAGCAGGCAGAACCGCGGACGCACAGGCTCAAGCCATTCCACAAGTCAGTTGATATCGCAAACCATACATAGTAATAGACTGAATCAATATATAAATGTTATAGATTAAAATTTCCACATCGAACAAAGTAACGTTTAACATCAAGAGAAAAGGGGATAGGAAAAAAGAGGGTTAATGGATCAGTCCAAGGAAAGCGTCATGGACAAGAAGGTGGCCCTGGGCTGACCTGGTCCTGACCTGGTCAGTCATCAGTGGAGCAGTCAGTGTCTTGCAAGGAAAATTTCTTGATTTGGGCAGAGCCTGCGGTGGTAGATGCCAGTTTCTTATCACAAGTGACCACAGGCCAGTTGCTCCAGAAACAACTGTGGCTGGCTGGAAATGTCCTGCTCTTCTTATGGCCTTTGAGTCAACCGATGGGGACTTATAATAAAGGGTTATGCCCTTATCTGATTATGGGTAGTTTGTAAACATCTGGTCTTTGTTGACATGATGCCTTTTAAAATGCCTTTTTCTAAGATGGTGTCACTATGTCAAGGGTGCTCTCTACACCTCCCCTTTGTTATCTACTTGTTGGGGTTGCTGTAAGGATTACATGAGTTCATATATGTGAACTGTTTAACAAAATGCTTGATGTGTGGTATGTTCAGAGATTTGGGAGGGTATGTGGGGGTAGATTAACAGACAGGCCCAAAAGAGGCACCCTAGGGATGCCCCTGAGCAGTTAGGGGCCCAAGGACATGGAGTAATTTGAAGACAGCCAGTTAAACATTTACCAGCCATCACTGGACCTGTGATGGAACACAGAACCCTGTGCTGGAACAAAGAGCTGTGTACACAGAGACTTTACGACTAAAAGCAAATGGACAAAACCATCAACTCCATCCATGGTGGTGGCGTAATACCACAAATGTCAGAGAGAAAGGAACATTTGCACTCAGGGTCATCATAGAGGAATAAGACCAAACTAGCCGCTCCACAGCAGGAGACCAGCAAGGATCCTCGATGTCATCTGGATCTGAGGCCCCTCTCTCCTACTGCCCCAGAACAATGCAGTCCTCTATCCCTGAGCCACCATCCTGAGGATGTCACTAGACATCGGTCCTCATGATTGAGTCATCCAACAGACTCTTTAAGAGCCAAGGCCAAGAGACTCTTGATTGGCTAGGTAAACAATTTTTAAGTAACTAGTGAAAGTAAAACTTGATGAAATCTCCTTGGATGGCAGGCAGATAAATTTCTACAGGTCTAGAATTCTTGTTTTTACTGAAAGAGGAGAAAAGTTTTTTTAAAAAATGATAAGAAACACTGTTCTAGACTAGAGGATAGATACTCTACTCTCTATAGATCTCCTGATTATGTTATCCTAGATCTGGTATACATTAGACTGGTTGGGGAGGGAAATACATAAACGCACACTACACACCTCTCCCAAAAGGATCCATTATTCTTAGTTCCCCTCCTGTCACCAAAAAAAAAAAAAAAATCATTGCATTTGTAAGCAATAGCACTGATATGGAGTGAACTAAGGTCAAGAATGTCTATTGCATCCATTACTTGGTACTTTTTCCTCAAATAGATTTTATGCTAATACAGGGGCATTTGGACCTGGCTGCATCAAAATAGCTGCTTAAAAATGTCCTGCTTCTGTAATCCTAGCACTCGGGGAGGCCGAGGCGGGCAGATTGTTTGAGCTCAGGAGTTTGAGACCAGCCTGAGCAAGAGCGAGACCCCATCTCTACCAAAAATAGAAAGAAATTAATTGGACAGCTGAAAATATATAAAAAAAAATTAGCTGGGCATGGT
>CAUYSK010052083.1:0-29563 GCA_963575035.1 Avahi laniger
CTACATTTACAATTCATTTATGCTAGTTGAGTCTCCCTAATCATTAATAACTATCAGGCACCTGCTCCTGATAAGAGTGGTGAGAGTGAACATGCTTGCCTTGCTCCAGTTTTTAGAGGAAAAGCTTTTAGCTTTTCCCCATTCAGTATGTTAGCTGTGGGTTTTTCATATATGGCCTTTATCTTGTTGAGGTACACTCCTTCTATACCTAGTTTGTTGAGAGTTTTTATCATGAAGGGATGTTGACTTTTTTTTTTTTTTTTTTTTGAGACAGAGTCTCATTCTGTTGCCCGGGCTAGAGTGCCGTGGTGTCAGCCTAGCTCACAGCAACCTCAATCTCCTGGGCTCAAGTGATCCTCCTGCCTTGGCCTCCCGGGTAGCTGGGACTACAGGCACGCACCACCATGTCTGGCTAATTTTTTCAATTTTTAGTTGTTTGGCCAATTTCTTTCTATTTTTAATAGAGATGGGGTCTCACTCTTGCTCAGGCTGGTCTCGAACTCCTGAGCTCAAATGATCCGTCCACCTCGGCCGCCCAGAGTGCTAGGATTACAGGCGTGAGCCACCACACCTGGCCAGATGTTGACTTTCATTAAATGCTTTTTGTGCATCTATTGAGATGATTATATGGTTTTTGTCCTTTATTCTGTTGATGTGATGTATCACATTTATTGATTTGCATATATTGAACCATCCTTGTATCCCTGGGATAAATCACACTTGATCATGGTGAATGATCTTTTTAATGTGCTGCTGGATTCAGTTTGTTAGTATTTTGTTAAGGATTTTGCATCTATGTTCACCAGGGATATTGGCCTATAGTTTTCTTTGTTGTTGTTGTCTGGTTTTGGTATCAGGGTAATGCTGGCCTCATAGAATGAGTTTGGAAGAATGCCCTCTCCTTCAATTTTCTGGAAGAGTTTGAGAAAAATTGGTATTAGTTCTTTAAATGTCTGGTAGATTTCAGCAGTGAAGCTATCAAGTCCTGGGCTTTTTATTACTGATTCACTCTCACTTCTTATAATTGGTCTGTTCAACTTTTCTATTTCTTCTTGGTTCATTCAATTTTGGTAGGTTGTATGTGTCTAGGAATTTATCCATTCATTTTCCAATTTGTTGGCATAAGGTTGTTTGTAATAATCTCTAATGATCCTTTGTATTTCTTTGGTATCAGTTGTAATGTCTCCTAGGCACCTACTGCTTGCAGCATCCTGAAGAGTATAAAAACATTATGGTCTTTGCCACAATGATTTTACTCAATTCAAGAAAGCAATCACAGGAAAAAAAATAAAAGAATGAGTAAATGCTTAACTGTGTTCTGATTTTAAGAGTAAGAGATTAAGAGTAAAGGGATTGATCACTATGAGCTAGAAGGGTTAGGAAAAACATAATGAAAAATAAGGATGGAGAGCTATAATAGAAAATTGATTAGCCTGAATTCTCTGAAACAACCTCAACTTGTTTTTTGTTTTTGTTTTTTTTTCTTAGACAGTCTTGCTCTGGTGCCCAGGCTAGAGTGCCATGGGGTCAGCCTAGCCCAGATAATTTTTTCTTTTTCTAGTTGCCCGGCTAATTTTTTTTCTAATTTTAGTAGAGATGGGGTCTCACTCTTGGGCTGGCTTGTCTTAATCTCCTGAACCTCAAGCGATCCTCCCTTCGATTACAGGCGTGAGCCACCTCGCCCGGCTGAAACATTTGGTATTGTTTCCTTCGTGGGAGGCACTAGAGTTCAAAATTTAAGTGATGAGAATACAAATCATTCCAAAGCCTTGGAAAACACAATGTCATCCAATTTAATAATAATAATAATAAACAGCCTTGCAGGTTTTAGTCACACATTGAACTAGTTTACTGAGCCCTTACAATGTTCCAGGCACAGCAGTCAGTGACCTGCGTTAGCCAGGTAGGAGTCCCTGTCTTCACAGAGCTTCTTTCTTTCCAAAGACACTGGCGTTCAGAATATCTGAATCACTGCAATAACAACACCTATTGGAATTCAACACCCGTTACGTGGCAGGCACTGAACTACACCCCCCTCACATGCCATCTCATTTAATTATCTCAACAACCGTACTAAGTTAGCAAGATTTCCAGTTCTGTCTTCCAAGAGCACCTCCTTTCACCAGAGATCCGTATGGCAGAAGCTGCGAAACATTTTGCTGCATCTAAATGCTACAGGCCCTCAACTCCCTAAAATGCTCCAAGGCCGGTAGCACATTACCCCAAGCAGCAGGACTCGAGCGCAGAGGATCTCCTAGGCGACGCCATGCAAGGTGCAGCCCTGCCCCCTCCGTCCAAACGCCTACGCCCCGCCCCTCGCCTTTTACGCATGCGTACGCGCATTTCCTCCACCCCCACCCCTCTCCTCCGGGCCCTCCTCGCGCCGCGGCGGGAGCCATTTCGCCGCCACCTCCACGCAGCTTGCTGGGCGCTTCTCCGTTGTCTCTGTGGAAGGTCGGAGCCTCGGACGGTCCTAACAGGGCTGTGCTCTCTGGCACCAGGAAGCGGAGGCGGGTAAGGGAGGGACGATTTGGCCACCGTGCGGGGCGGCAGGAGGCGTGGGCCACGGCTCTGCAGCCGGCTTTGTTGCGAAGCGCGGGCGGCCGCGGGTGGGGGAAGGGCCGAGCCGCCCTTCGGTGCCCGGATTGCGGTTGCGTGTGCGGCTCGTCGCGGCGCGATTGCGCTGCCTGGGCCCCCAGCGGCCCCCATCCTTTTCCACGGTCAGCCTTCTCCCCGGCTGTCCCCAGAAAAGCCAAAGGCCGCTTCCTCCTCCGGCCTGCGGCGCTATGGCCGCTGAGGGAAGGGGGGGGTGAACCGTGTGTGGCGGTCGCCGCCGGGACGCTACACCCGCCTGGGGCCTTCCGTTTATTCCTGTCACGAATATCTGGGGCCGTCCTGCCGGCCCTGTGGAAAGAGCAGTACGGACGGTGGGCGCAGTCCTCGCCCTTCCCTCGGGAGTGGGGGATGGGTGCCGGGCCACGGGGAAATAAATGGCTCCGGGTGTTGGTAGAAGATGGGAACGAAAGCATAATGGGAGAGAGCTCCCCTGGCTAGGGCGGCGAGGTGAGGCGTATCGGAGGGGAGAGGCGCTGAGCTTGATACCTCGGCCCTCAGGCGAGAATGCGTCAGCTGCAGAGGCAGAAGGGAGGATTAGTTCTGCGTCGCTTGCGGCCAGAGACTGGACGGGAGCAGAAAGAAAGCCATGTGGCTGGAGCGTGGTGAGAAGGATTTAAGAGAAGGAAGGGTATTAGGGTGGCGAGAGCGGAGACAGGGAAACCATGTAGGACGTTATTGCTCTAGTGCAGGTGTGCAGTAGTGGTGACGAGAGATGGAGAGAAGCGAATGGATTGGAGACAATTGCAGAGTGGGGGAGGGTGGTAGATCTTGCTTGGGATTCTGGCTCCTCCAATGAGGAGCTGTGTCTTTCGGGGCAAGGTATTTGTCTCACTTTCCTCATCTGTAAAGGGATAATAATGATTCTTATCT
The DNA here is from genome assembly GCA_963575035.1 of Avahi laniger. NCBI lineage: Eukaryota > Metazoa > Chordata > Mammalia > Primates > Indriidae > Avahi > Avahi laniger. Next base: position 3,487 of record CAUYSK010052083.1, read on the forward strand.
ATACTGTTGTAAGGGTTAAGCGAAATAGACCATGTAGGTGGTCCACTAAGGATACTGTCTGGCACGCAGTAAGGGCTCTACAGGGTATAGCCGTAGAGCATCTTCAGGGAGTGGATGACTCAAGTTGTGACCTGAGTAACTTGGCCGTGCCATTTGTGGAGATGGGAATGTAGGGGCAGGGGTTGAACAGGTTTGGGAGGAAATTTAAAATTCTGTTTTGACTGGGATGCCAGGGTAGCGTGCTGATGAGTGTGTTAGTGTCACAGTTGGATGAACTTGATTTTGGAGCTTAAGGACAAAGGACTGAACTTTCAATATATATTTGAGCATCATTAGCATGTAGTTGGTATTGAATTTTATGGAGTTGGATGAGACTAGGGAGAAAGAAATTTGATAACGTAGTTTCTTTATATTTCATGTTACTCATTCACCCTGAGGGCTTGTTTTTTAAATTAATTATTTAGGGGTGGCATTTGCAGATAGGTATCTTCAGCTTTTCCATTAATAGGATAGTCCCTTCACCAAATGACTGACCACGATTAGACTTGGGCCACACAATAAACTTAAGTTTATACTAGGATCCAGTTTGATAACATTAGATGTAGGTGCTAACAAAATGCACTAGACATGAAGAAAAGACAGAGGTTTGATGCTAATAATGGAATTTCTTCCTACAGCAAACTAAATTCATAGCATATTTTCTCTGATTCTAAATTTGGTCTCAAATATCTTGCTTATTTTTAGACTCATAAACTCTGTATCTTTTGGTATTTTACAGACTGAGTTAGAGGGGGAGTGCTAAGAAGTATGGTATGTTGCACTTAAAGAAAACTTGTTATTGTTACTCATTAAAATTTGGGGATATTAAGGCGTAAAGGGGAGATTTGGCATAAAACATTTAAGTTAATAGGTTAGTGTCTTCAGTTCAAGAACCGAATACTTAATGTATTTGGACTTACTAATATATTGCTTACACATTTGAGGACAGTCTGCTAGCTGTCATAATTAGTATGAGAATAAACCATTGGATTTTAGCTTATGGATTGATCATGCAGAGGGATAATTTTTTTTTTTTTTTTTGGAGACAGTCTCTGTTGCCTGGGCTAGAGTGCAGTGGCATCATCATAGCTCACTACAACCTCAAACTGCTGGGCTCAAGTGATCCTCCTGCCTTGGCCTCCCAGAGTGTTAGGATTACAGTGGTGAGCCACCATGCTACACCTGATAACCATTTCTTAGCATAGAAGTTTGGATTTGAATTTAGGCCTCCACTGTGGGTGATTTGAAAAAGATCTTAAATCGTCTAAGCCTTAGTTTCTTCCTCTGTGAAAAGGCAGTAATAGTATCTATCATTTCTCCCATTGTTGTGAGGAGTAAACAAATTAAAATATGTAAGGTACCCATTATAGAATGTAGGACGTCACATAAAATATTTTTTTAAGAAAAGATAAAAATCGCTCATAGGGGCCAGATGCGGTGACTCACACCTGTAATCCTAGCACTCTGGGAGGCAGAGGCAGGAGGATCGCTCAAGGTCAGGAGGTCAAGACCAGCCTGAGCAAGAGTGAGACCCCATCTCTAGTAAAAATAGAAATTAGCCGGGTGTGGTGGCTCACGCCTCTCGTCCCAGCTACGCGGAGGCTGAGGCAGGAGGATCGCTTAAGCCCAGGAGTTTGAGGTTCCTGTGAGCTAGGCTGACGCCACAGCACTCATTCTAGCCCGGGCAACAAAAGCGAAACTCTGTCTCAAAAAAAAAAAAAATCACTCATAGGTTCCAAAAGTAACCATTTTGGGAGATATTTCCAGTCTTGATTTATGCATGTATTTTTATGTCATTTAAATCATTCAGTTTTATATCCTTTTTCTTACATGTCACCAACTTTCCAATTATGTCATATAAAAAATTTCTTTATAGGCAATTTTAATAGCAGCATGACAGACTGTATTTAACCTATAATTTCAACAATTTCCAGGAATTGGTTATTTTCAGTTTTTGCTATTATAAATAATGCTGTTTTTAACTTTCCTTTTCTTAGATCTGAAGAAGACACCTGAATCATGGGTGATGTTAAAAATTTTCTGTATGCCTGGTGTGGCAAAAGGAAGTTGTCCCCATCCTATGAAATTAGAGCAGTGGGGAACAAAAACAGACAGAAATTCATGTGTGAGGTACTAATGAATACAGTTTATATTTCTGTGATTTATGTGGCTTATTTTAAGGATTAAAAGAAGAATATTTCGTGTTTGGAAATGTTAATGTGTTACACATTTGGGAAGAGCAGTTCTTTATTGTGACTTGACTGCTACTCTGATTCATTATAAATCATTTTCAAATGAACATTACTTTTCATATAATCAGATAGGTAAATTATTCTTATTAGAGCCTGTATGTTCCTCAGCTTTCTCAGTACAAATAGTGAGGATCAGAAAAGTTGGATCAGCTGCTTGGATTTTTACTAATAATGCCTTTAGAAAGTAGAGCAATTCTTGTTTACTTCAAAGCAAAGTGCTTAAATACAAATGGAGACTTTGTTCTTGGATATTATAAAATCAGGTTTCAGTGTGTATATTCTGGTTATGAGAAGAGACTATCTGAGCCACTTACAATAATATTCTTATTTTTGAATTAGCTTAACACTGGACAATGCAATTTGAACTTTAGGTAGCCCGTGAATTCTTTTAGGTGTGCTATTTTCAGTGTATTTATGGAGTGTATCTCCAAAAGTTAGCTGTTTGTTATCTCTTAATGGACTATTAAATTATGAATTTTTAAAATCCCAGAATTACCCATGACACTCTCTTAATACATTTTTTTCTTGACTGTTAAAGGTTCAGGTGGAAGGGTATAATTACACTGGCATGGGCAATTCCACCAATAAAAAAGATGCACAGAGCAATGCTGCCAGAGATTTCGTTAACTATTTGGTGCGAATAAATGAAATAAAGAGTGAAGAAGTTCCAGCTATTGGGGTAAGTACTTATGGCCAAGCACTTGAGGTGTGTTGTAAGGTTATATGCAAACCCAGTATGTGTGGAGACACCCAGGGTTATAAGTTTTCATTGTTTTCAAATATGTTCCATAGTGAACCTTGGCCACTTGTTTTCTCTGAGAGAGTCCTCCTACCTTAGCCTCCCAGAGTGCTAGAATTACAGGCATGAGCCACCGCATCTGGCCTATTTCACTTTTCTTGAAGAGTATTTTCATTGGATATAGAATTCTGGAGTGCCAGGGGTTTTTTTTTTTTCTTTCAGCATGTGAGTGTAAAAAACTGTTTTTCCTCTGCTTTCACATCCCAACAATCAACACAGAAGACTTGTGACCATATGTGTGGAGATTTTTCTCCACACACCAAGCAAGCAATTAGTTCTGTAGCAGACACCAGCTGGGTGTTCTCCAATTCACTTCTGACCTGTCTATCTGGAGGTGGTCTCAGATCCCAGGTTCAGGGCTCATTCCCACAAGACTACTCCCCCTTCAGACGCCAGTTGCAAGTCTGGGCCTCAGGAACTTCTGACTGACCAACTTTATAAGTTGGCGTTCTCACCACCCCCTCTTTGGGTTTAATATGCTACAGTGGCTCACAAAACTCAGGGAAACTTGCTTATGTTTACCAGTTTATTATAAAAGGATATTTTAAGTGATATAGATGAAGAGCTGCATAAGGCAAGGTATGGGGAAAGGGACACAAGAGCTGCTGTGCCTTGCCTGGACCTGCCATCCTCTGGAAACCTTTATGTGTTAAGCTATCCAGAGGCTCTCCTAACCCCGTCCTCTGGGTTTTTATGGGCACCTCATTACATAGGCGTGATTGATTAAATCATGGGGCATTTGTGATCAGTTTAGTCCTCGGCCTCTCTTGGAGGTTCAGGGGCGGGGCTGAAAGTCTAAACACCCTAATCATGCCTTGGAAGGTCAGCATACCAGCCCCCGTTCTGAAGCTACCTAGAGGCTGTCCAGTCAACTCATTAGCATACAGAAAGACTCCACTTTGGAAATTCTAAGGATTTTAGGTGTTCTATGCCAGGAAATGGAGTCAAAGACCAAATACTTTACCGAGTTACAGGGCACTTTGAAGATAATGTAGCATTGTCTCCTTCCATTGTTTTCTATGGGAAGTGAGTTGTAATATAATCGTTTTCCCCCATATATAATGTCTTGGCTTTCTCAGGCTGTTTGTAAGATCTTTTTTTCATAATTTTTGGTTTTTAGAATTTGTGATGTGACTGCGTGTGGTTTTCTTTGTACTTAACCTTGCTCGGGGTTTGCTGAGATTCTTGAATCCATAAATTTACATATTTCACCAAATTTGGGAGACTTTTGGCTATTATTTCTCAAGATATTTCTTCTGTTTTCATTTTTTCTTCTCTCTGGGTATTGTGTGTTAAGCTTTTTGATATCCCACAGGTCCCTGAGGCTCTCTTCATTTTTCTTCTTTTTTTCTTTTATCTGTTCTTCAAGTAGAATAATTTCTATTGATTATCTTCAAATTTACTGATAGTTTTCTCTGCCAAATTCATTTTGCTGGTAAGTCCATCCAGTGAACTTAGTTCATTCAGATACCGTTTTCACTTTTAGAATTTCCAACTTGTTCTTTCTTTTTAATAGATTTTATTTCTCTAATGGCATTTCTTTTCATTCATTGTAAGCACATATTGATAATATGAATGTGGATTTCCTTTATGTCATAGAGTATAGTTCTAATAGTTGCTTTAAAATCCTTGCCTGCTAATTCTAACATCTGAGTCTTCTGAGAGTTGGACTCTGTTGATTGTATTTTTTCTTGAGATTGGATCACATTTTCCTCTTTGTCAAGTAAAAGTAATTTTGGGCATTGGAATATTCTGTTGCGGAGACTTGAATAATATTATATTCCTACAAAGAATATTGATTTTGTTTTTTTATCAGACAATTAAGTTAGTTGGACTCAAACTGCAAATGCTGTCTTTTAGTTGTTCAGTCTCACTTTAGTTTTCTGATCCTTTGCTAGGCGACTTGGAGTCTGCCCTGTACATGTGTGGATCGGGAGTTAGCCAAAGATTTGGGCAGAGTTTATACACAATATGGGGCTCTCTTTCCTTTCTAGGATTCCCTCCTCACTTTCTAGTAGCTTTGGTTTTTCTAAACGGCTCATTCTCTGATTAGTCAGGCTGGATCTGCTGGCTTCCCTCAGGCTAAAAGCCTCAATAAACAGAAATTAGACCCTTGATATTCCCTGTTTCCCTGTTTTAACTTTCCTTTAGAATCTGCCTCTTTTTGTTCATCCTCTATTGCCTGAATATAGTTGTGGGGGGTGTTTTGTAATTTCTTCCTGAAGTTTATTATTTGCAGTAGGAACTTAGTTAACTAAACTAGAGGCAGTTACCTACTTCCATTTTTTCATTAGCATTTTAACATGCTTGGATCTTGTCACGGTCCTATTCAGTCCATGGCTGGACTCTGAAGTGTTGCCCCAGTTCTTGGGCTCTGGGCTTTGAAGAATCACAAGCTTTGGCCTACAAGAGAGAGAAATGACAAACAGTCAGCAAGATTGCATGAAAAATTTATTGTAAGGAAAGTTCAAGAGTGCAAAGCGAAAGACTTTTCCTAAGGGAAAACGGGACTGTTCTTGAGATGAAGACCCTGTCTACTTCTGTGTTTTCCTTTTTATGTGCTTCATGTTTACTTATAATTATTAACTGTATGTCCCTGCTTTGGGAACTGAGTTCTTTCCAGGAAGGGACATGACTTATGTTCCAGTAATTCTTTTTAGTGTATGTATGATGGAGAAAGTTCCATAATCGTTTATGGTGTTTTTCCCATTCTCTGACTGGTGGTCAGTGTTGCATGGCCTAGTTACCCCATTGTTTAAGACTGAAATAACTGTTCCCTCTTTTTATTGTTCTGCAGCCGTTTCCTCCTTTACTGTTTTTCTATAACTGCTTTCTCCTTTCTGTTTTTCTGATTTCCGTTACCTCTCACTTGTTTTTCTGTCCCTGGCAATCTTTCCCATTAAATACCCTGACTATGCATTTCCTACTTTCTCCATTCAAGCTACACTGGCCTTATAGTTACTCACATATGTCTCAAAACATTTGTACTTAACTGTTCTTTCTGTCTGGAGGACTCTTCGCCAGCCATCCTATTTAAAATTGTAAATTCATTGCCACCCTGCACCACTTTTTATCTATCTTCACTGCTTCATTTTTCTTCATAGCGTTTAGTAACTTTTAACCCACTGCCTCTCAACTGGAGACCATTTTGTCCCCTGGGGACATTCGGCAATGTATAAAGATATTTTTTGTTATAACTGGCATCTAGTAGGTAGAGGGTGGAGATGGCTGCTAATATTCTGCAATGCACATGACAGCCTCCTACAACAAAGAATTATCCAGCCTAAAACCTAAAACGTCAGTTGTGCCAATGTGAGGAACCCATTCTAACCTAATTTATTTTTGTTTCCTGGATCCTTGTATTAGAGTGTAAGTTCATGAGGGCAGGGACTTTTGTCTATTAATATTTTTAGTTTGTTACTATGTCCCCAGTATCTAGTATGCTTTCTGATCTATAGCAGGCACTTAAATGTTTTTTGGTCGAATGAATAATGAATGGGTAAATTTGGGAAAAAAAATTGTAACACAGCCTGTTTCTGCTTTTAGCTACTATCTTTACCTCCTTATCCCAGGCAAATCCTTGTTCCTATCACTTTATCTGGCGCTTATTCTTTTACTCTGTAAATTGAATTTGCTGAAAGTGACCTATGCAGAGGACACTTTAAAATTTTTTTGCAATGGATAATTTCAGGTATGTATAAAAGTAAGACTAACGAACAGACCCCTGTATTCCTATCATCTGACTGCAACACTTTTCAACATGGCCAAACTTGATTCATCTCTACTGTCTACTCCCCTTCCTTAAGTTATCTTGAAGCAGATTGCAGATATTTAGTTTGGTGCAAAAGTAATTGCAGTTACTTTTGATATTGGAGGCAACTCTCAACCTCAACAATGCATTTGGCCCAGGAACTGTTAACAAACATACGGTGCAGTGGTTATTCAGGAAGTTTTGCAAAGGAGATGAAAGCCTTGGAGATGAGGAACACAGTCTCTGGCCATCTGAAGTTGACAGCAAGCAATTGAGAGCAATCATCAAAGCTGATCCTCTTGACCACTACTCGAGAAGTGGCTGAAGCACTCAACACCAACCATTCTATTTGGTCATTTGACATTTGAAGCAAATTGGAAAGGTGAAAAAGCTTGAAACGTGGGTGCCTCATGACCTGACCAAAAAAATCAAAGAAATCGTCGTTTTGAAGTGTCGTCTTCTCTTATTGTACAAAACAATAGCGAACCATTTCTTGATTGGATTGTGACGTGCAAGGAAAAATGGATTTTATACAGCAGCCCATGACGACTAACTCAGCAATTGGACCCAGAAGCAGCTCCAAAGCACTTCCCAAAGCCAAACTTGTACCAACAAAAGGTCATGGTCACTGTTCGGTGGTCTGCTGTGGGTCTGATCCACTACAACTTTCTGAATCTCAACAAAACCATTACATCTGAGAAATATGCTCAGCAAATCGATGAGGTGCATCGAAAACTGCAACACCTGCCGCTGGCATTGGAAGGGCCCAGTTCTGCTCCATGACAATTCCTGACCACATGTCACACGACCAACTCTTCAAAAGTTGAACAAATTGGGCTACAAAGTTTTGCCTCATCTGCCATATTCACCTGACCTCTCACTAACCGACTACCACTTATTCAAGCACCTTGACAACTTTTTGCAGGGAAAATGCTTCCACAACCAGCAAGATGCGGAAAATGCTTTCCAAGAGTTCGTCAAATCCTGAAGTAGAGATTTTTATGGTGCAGCAATAAACAAACATTTCTTGTTGGCAAAAATACGTTGATTGTAATGATTCCTATTTTGATTAATAAAGATGTGTTTGAGCCTAGTTATAGTGATTTAAAATTCAGGGTCCAAGACCACAATTACTTTTGCAGCAACCTAATATCATTGATTTGTTAATGTTTCCATTTGTATCTAAAAAATCCTTTTCTTAAACATAACAATACCATTATCAAACCTAAAAGAAAAATTTACTAATAATATCTTAATATCATCAAATATCCAATTAATGTTTAGATTTTTCTGATTGTTTCATAAACTTTGCCTTCCAGGGGACATTTGACAATGTCTAGAGATTTTTTTTTTAATGTTTTAATGATCAATGTTAAGACATTCTTTAACAATGCGGGTATATCCGGATGAGCTAAGCACACTTTGAGAGTACCCCATAGAATGTTACAGTTTCTGTATTGAAATCTGTAAAGACATCTACAAATTAGTACCTGTGAATGAAGACATACATTTATAAATATACACATTCTAAGTTTGAGAAGGTAAATGTAAACAGATGTCATGACTTGTTTTGAACAGAAAACCCACAAGACTAATAAGAAAACCAATTGGCTCCCTATAATATGAATGTGCAAAGTTAAAGCATGGTAAACTGATATTTATGTAAATAGCAAACCATCAAGTTTATACATTGTCAGTGACCTTCAAAGATGTGTCATGAGTGGTTCAGTGAATGTGTTTTTCCTCCAACAGGGAAGGTATTCAGAGACAAAACTACAGTTTAAAGTGACACACATAATAGTCCACATCTGTTTGACCATTGCCTCAAGTTTGAGAGAGAATGATTTTATGATAAGCCTTTAGTCTGTTATTTTTAAACAAGTTCTAAACAAATCTTTAGATTCTAAGCAGAAAAAAATTTCAGGTACTATTAGATTGACGCGAAACAAGTTATCTCTATTCAATTTCCCAGTTCTTTTATGCTGTAGGTATGTTTAATTTTACTCCAAAAATTTTTAAGGTCCTTTTTGCCCCCTTTGTTAATTTTGGTAAGGTAGGCACATTTTAAAAGGAAGTTTGTATCAAAACAGGTAGCAGTACAGAAATGATCCAAATTTGGACCCTGGTGGAGATGTTTTTGACTCTCAGGACTTCGAAGAGGAAGTGTGCTGATGGCAGCTAGTGCTTAGAGGCCAGGGATGCTACTAAACATCTTGTGGTATTCAGGACAGCCCACCACAACAAAGAATTATCTGGCCAAAATGTCAGTGGTGTCAAGGTTGAAAAACCTTGGTCTGTATTTTTGCCACTAGTGTATTTTTATCAATCTATGATAGCTCACTGTTCTTTTAATTTGCATTTTTAAAATTATGAGTTGAACATCTTTTGGCATGTAAGGATTATTTGCATGTCTTTTTCTGTGAACTGCCTGTTCATGTGTCTTATCCCTTTTTTGTTGGATTCTTAGTCTTTTTAAGTTAGTCATACAGGAGGTCTGTCTGGAAAGTATTCAGCCATGTAACTATTCTCATTATATTAACAATGGCTGGATACTTTCTGAAAAGACTTTCGTATTAGCAGTGTTAACCCTTTGTGATTATGTTACAAATATTTTTTTCTCAGTTTGCCCATTACATCTTTATTTTTGCTTGTGCTTTCTGCCATACCAAAAAAAATGTTTCACAATGTAAAATGGACACTTTCCCCTTATTTTTTTTTTTATTTAATAGATTTAAGAGGTACAAGTTGAATTCCATTACAGGTATATGAGGGCTGTCCAGAAAGTATCCAGCTATTGTTAATATAATGAGAAAGGTTACATGGGTGAATACTTTGCAGATAACCCTCTATGTTGTATAGTGGTGAAGTCTGGGCTTTCCCCCAGCCCTCACCCTTTTTTTTTTGTTTTTTAAACTTTATCAGCATTCGACTATATTGCTCACATCTTCCATCTCAACACACTCTTACGTCTTCTCTAGCACTGGATTCTCTGGATTATCTTTCTTTCTCTCTGGCTGCTCGTTTATTTTCATCATCTCACTTGGTAGGGTTGGGAACCATATCCTTAAGTAAATAAGTATTCCATACATAATACTATTGTGTAAACTTAGGCATTCTGACAGGTTCTCGTATCTTTTTGTAAATGAATACATCAGTACTTTTAGCTAGGCTAAATCATAATTAATCTTTTGATTTTACCTGACATGGAGCTGTATAGTTCATCTTGAATAAGATCTTTAGTCCCAATAGATCAGCTTTAAATAAATAGGCATTTTTTTTCAGGTAACTATGGTGAAATTCCTTAAGACTTCCCTATACAAATTTTCTCCTTTTGTAAGCTTGAATTTTTACATTATTTGTAGTGAGCCATTTTCCTGGCCTTTCTGTTTTTGGATAAAACTGATTTGGTTTTTGATGGGGATTTTGTTTGATTTATACATAAGAACAATGTGCCCTTAGAAATAGTGAACCAATTTTGTCACTGGTTTTAGGCAGTGGGTTGGTTACTTTAATCTGTCAATATGACTGTCTGCTACAATTTCTTAAGGTAACCTTGCAGTATTATCAGAATGCCTGTATTGATTTACTAGTTTTAGTAGTCTTAAATGATACTTTATTGTTTTAATTTGCATTTCTTTAGTTATTAACGAGTGAGACATTTCTTCAGAATGTTAACTGTAGATAGATGATCCTTGAACAACACAGGTTTGAACTGTGCGGGTCCGCTTATAACAGATTTTTCTCAACCAAATGCAAATTGAAAATACATTATTCTTAGGATATGAAACCCACATGTACAGAGAGCCAATTTTTCTTACACACAGTTCCACCAGGCCAACTGTGGGACTTGAGTATGTGCAGATTTTGCTGGGGGTGGCCTGTAACTAATCCCCCTCAAATACTGAGGTATTACTGTATTTACTACTTTGAATTGTTCATTCACTTACCTATCAGTAGTTCATGTTTTACTAACTATATATTCTTTTACAATTAAAAGGCCATCATTTTTACAGAGTAATACATATTGCAGAAATTTTGGCAAACAAAAAGATTATAAAGAAAAAGAAATGAACTATAATGTTGCCAATGTTGCTAAAATCTAATATTTTTTAGATATTTAAATGTGTATTTTAACGTGTGTGTGTGTGTGTATATATATATATTGCATAAACTGTGTCATAACCTGCTTTTTTTAAAAAAAAAATAAACATTTTCCCAGATTACTAAATACTCCTGCTCAGGCAGAACCAAGGTTATACACTCTGAAATTTTTAATACTCTCTCTTTTACCTCTCCTATTTTAATTGATTATGAAATGTTGTAAAAGGAAAGCCTCCCACTCAAATTGTCCCACTCAAACACCTCAGTTCTCTTAGGTTAAGAATTTTCTCTTATCGGTATAGGTAAAGAGTGAGGTAGACAAGAATTGTGGCCCTGTGGTGGGCAAAGGTGACAGACGAAGATAAGTTAGCATTGTGGCACCAGTACTGCCCGCTGAATTTTTCCTATTTTGCCTCCATATCCCCAATCTTAGGAGTACTATACCTCATGCTATATGCTATCTGTATAAAATGTGTTTATAGAAAGATTGAAAATAAAGGCAAGGGTAAAGCAGTATTAGGCAAATGCAGTATAAAATAAAATAGGAATAACAATATTAATACCAAAATAGACTTTAAAGAAGCAGAAAAGACAATCAGTTCACAATGTTATAGTCCACCTAGCTTTAGAAGTACTGTTGTGTATATTGGCAAAAGCAAAGTGGTAATGTGAAAAAGTAACAGAGTGGCAAAAAAAAAAAAAAAAACCCTTAGTTTTTGGAAATTTGAATACTTACATTTAAGTGGAAATTTTAAATTATGATTATAGACTATTTAGATAACTGTCAAAACTCTAGAATGATCAGAGGAACAGTGATTTATTCAAAAGAACATTAAATATTTTCACTGTGATATGGGAAAGCATTTTAAATGGATGGACTAATAAGCTTTCAACTCAAAAATAAAATGGGAAAAAGTAAAGATAAAATCAAAAATTGCTGAATTTGGAAGTAAAAAAAATGAAAGTGATAAGTAAGATTTTTAAAATGTTCTTTTTAAAAGAAAATAATCCATTGCTTCTAGTTAAGAAAAAAGTAAATAATACAGATCCTCAGTCCTTTATCTAAAACCCATCTGGTTGGATGGGTTTGAGAATTCAGAATTTTTCATAATGTAGGAAAGTAATATGTATATATCATATCTTGTATAACACCTCCACCACATCTGAGGCAAAACCCTCTAATGAAACTTTCTTAATACACTGTATCAAGGAGTTTATGAGAGAAAAATATCTTCTGATCATCTTAATAAAGGCTTTAAAAAAGCATTTGGTAAAGTCAAACACTTGGCTGGCAATGAAGTACTTAAGAAATGGAGTAGAAAAATACTTCCTTGACATGGTAAAAGATACCATCTAAAATTAATAGTATATAAAGGATGTGAGAAACAAAGAATGGGGGAGGGTGGAAGGGTGGATGTGAGATTTAAAACTTACATATTGAGTACAATGAACACTCTTCAGATGATGAGCACACCAAAAGCCCTGATGTATGCCTTATATAATACAAGCTATCCGTGTAATGAAAATACTTGTACCCCCTTGATATTTTGAAATAAAAAGTAAATAAAAATTTTAAAAATAAAGGTAAAGACTGTACCAAAAATAAGCACCAGAGCAGGGCTACTCAAAGTTTTATAGTTTGTGAGGGGTAAGTACAGAAATGAGTAAACATTTAGAAACACTTATAGTATTGTGACAGCGGTTTTATTTTTGTTGAATTTGGATATTTGAAAACTTGGGCATGTATTTTGTGTATCTTTCCATTTCATATTTCTAGCACTTCTTTTTGGCATGTTTTACAACAATATTCCCAGTGCATTAGGGTGAAAAAAGCTCAGCTGGTTCTTCATTGCAGGTAGTTTGAGATGCCCTGCTCTAGAGAATTTCCTCTAAAGTTAACACAAGACCAGGATGTCCACTATCACCACCATTACTCAGTCAAGAAAGAAAAGGAGAGAGATGGGTTGTATGAAAAGAAAAATAAAGGAGGTATAAATATTATGAGGAATTTAAGTGGAAAAATAGCCTATTTTTAGTAATAGTAAATAAATAATAATAGTAATAAAAACTGTTATAAAGAACTTAATGTATAATTTGTAGGACCTGTAAGAACAGTACAACAGATTTTTATTAAAGCATAGTGTCAAAAACTCCAGAGTATACTTGCAAGCTAGCAATTTAGTCTGCCACCGTTTCATAGATGCTGGTGGAAGACTCAAGACTCCTGAATCTGAGACAAAGGATGTTATTACTGACAGCATAGCAAACAATGTGAGCTTCATGTTTGCATCTGTTCCCTTCCCTTTGTCTCTAAGTCCCTTGATGACGATGTGGAACAGGCCCTGATGGGTGCTAAGGACACAGTGAGTTTGTATCACAGTTTAGGAATTTTGAGCTTAGGAAGCCCCCAATCTTAAAAGGGGGCTCCTGAGAATCCTGCCACCTATATTTATTATCCTCTTTAGGAAACAAATCTGCCTTCTACCATGGAGGAAGATACGTCTTATCTTTCAAGGTTATTTGCTATTCAGACATCCTTGAAAAGATACGTAGACAGAAGTTAGAGAAAAAAACATCTAGACAAGAGTTAGAGAAACACAAGATGTCCATGGGGAATTGTCTCAACAGATAGAAGACTTGATGAAATTTAGAGCCATGCCATATTTCTTGATGGAAGGTTGCATTATTGTAAGATGTCACTTCATTATAAGAAAGTCAGTTGTCTGACTGAGTAAATTGTGTAAGTTTAACATTATTTGGAAATTAGACAAAATTAGGAAAAATAATTGTTGAGGACTAACCAAGAATTTGAAATGTAAAAGGAGGACTATCTAATCCTACCACACATTAATAAATAATTTCAATTATCTTAAGATTACAATAATTGAATTTGCATGATACTAGCTCCAAAATGAAAAGAAACCAAAATATTTTAGAATATAATGTAAAACAGGTCTTAGGGATAGGACAGGCTATTTTACGGAGAATCCAAAGGCAGAAACTAGATTTAACTATAGAAACAAAACAGTAACTTTTTAGGGCAATATGTAGCATTAACAGAGTTGAAAAGGACAAATTGCAACTTGTTTGGCAAAAGGTAAATAGCACAAAATATTAAAGTCTTAAAAATTAATGAGGGCAATGAATCTCCAGATAGAATAATGAGCAAAGAAAATATAAATTGAAACAACAGGTTGCTTTAACAAAAAGCCAGACCTAATATTGGTAAAGATGTAAAGTGCATACTATAATGCCCAGAATTGGAGAAGATGTAGAGAAATAGATTCTCAAATGTAGTGCTGGTGTATTTAAGTCACCAAGCTTTCTGTGGGACACTATGATGCTTTTTAAAATGTTCATGCCTTTTAACCCAGCAATTTAACTTTCATGAAATTTTCCTAAAGGAAATATGCCAAAGTACAAAGAGTTATGGCAATGCTATTTTCTAATTTGTTTAAAGTTGACTACAGTCTAAATGTTCATCGACATGGTATGGCATGTTATATATAGTATATCCATAAAATGGAGTAGTAAGTCATTAAAATTCTTGTTGATCAGTATTTAAAGTAGAAGATATACATGAAATACTGTACATTTGTCTTGGAACTTGATGTTCCCTCCCTGGAATACTCTTCCCTCGGATACTCGTCTTGGTTAGCTCTTTGCCTACTTCATATCTTTTCTAAAATGTCACCTTATGAGAACAGCTTTCCCTATTCACTTTATTTAAAATAGTGACCTCTCACGGTCCTTACTTTCTTTACTACTTTATTTTTTTTATAGTATTTATCACCACTTGACATTTCTTCATTTATTGTATAGTTCTTCTTATTAGAATACAGCTCTGTGAGGACAGAACATGTCTGTTTTGTTTATTACTGTGTCCTTAGCACCCTGAACAATATCTAGCATGCGCAAGTTCCTAAAAGATACTTGTTTTATGTTGAATGCATTCATGAAGATATTAAGTGGATAAAGTAAGCATAAACTGATCATACTTTTTGTGGAAAAATTTTATGTTTGTGTGTATATTATATATGTGTGTGAAATTTCCAGCTGTAGAATTATGAGTAATTTTTACTGCCTTTATCTTTTTCTGCCTGAAATGAGAACTCTGAATAGTTCTCTGAATAGTTTCATAATCACTAAAAACAAAGATGGTAATATTGTGAGGAAAGAAGATGTGACACATGGGTCTCCTTTAAGTATTAAAAGAATTTACTGGTCCCTGTGAAGGCAAAAGCACTGACATTGCCTTGCTTGACTTTTTCTCTTGTAGATAACATCTCCACCACCCCCACTTACTGATATACCTGACACAGCAAATGCTGGAGGAGGTTTACCGACAACCATGGGAGGACCTCTTCCTCCCCATCTGGCGCTCAAGGCAGGTAAGGGACTTGAATGCATGTACATAACAGATATACACAATGTTGATCACCATGTCGTTCTCATTTGGATAGAAAGAATAACTATGGTAAAACTATTGAAGTTAATAGAGACAATACAAGGTCTTCATAAATTTGCACATACCACCAGATCATTTAATTTTTCTCAGAAATTGTATCACAGCATAATTCTTGGCCGTCATTAGCTTTTACTAAATTTTTATCTCTGAATAAATTTTGCACAGGTTAGAACATTTGGTTAAAGGGTCTTATGGATTGCCTTTTCTTGTCTTTGACCTATTCCTACCAAATGTATTATATATTATAGACTGTTTATTTACCTTATGGATCCAAGCCATTGCTGAATTCTATATATAGTTAAGTCCTCATTTGTTCGGTCCTTGGAAACTGAGTTTAAGTGAAATGTACAGCAGGTCCTTAAGTAACTTTGTTTCCTTCAACATAGTTTTGTTACAACATTGATAAGAAAAAATTGGTTTCATTATACATGGTTTCACTTAACAGTTGCAATTTCCAAGAACTTCAACAACCTTAAGTGAGGACTTAGTGTGTAGTTAAAACTTTCATTGGGATATCTACTGCAGGATTTTGGTCAAATTGCTTAAGTCTGAGATCCTTATGAAATAGCAGTAGTATCTACCTCATATGACTGTCTTGAGGAGTAAATTTTTAAAATTGCACATAATTTAGTGAGGCTAATGATCAGTCAGTGATAACTGCTGCTTTTAATTATTCTGCTTTCTCATCAAGAGTCATCACTTTCTTTCACCTCTTCAGCTTCTCCTTATTCCATCACCAGTCCTAGCAGTTAACTTTCTTTTAAGGGTCATATTTAGGAAAGAAATAGTTTTATTGTTTAAACTGTTTCACATGTAACAAGCTAAAACAACGCCACGTTGACATTATATGCTGGATTGTTGGTCATTTACTGTCATTCACTAATGAAGAAGCTTCCCACTGTATATCAGCCTTGCAATTTAGACCTATACTATAGTGATAAAACCCTTTTTAAGTAAATCATGGACACTTTAGGCCTCTTTCCAAATAAGTGAAACTGTGGATTTCTAAACATGGAGGGCCAAAATCTGAATTAGAATAATTCTTTAAAATATTTAGAATTTTTCTACAGTTTGATTCATTAAAGGAACAATCATTTTCTTTCTGTAACAGAAAATAATTCTGGAATTGGAGCCTCTGGCTATGGTGTTCCTGGGCCCACCTGGGACCGGGGAGCCAACTTGAAGGATTACTACTCAAAAAAGGAGGAACAAGAAGTACAAGCGGTAAGCTAAGCACCCTGTTACACCTCTGGGAATGTGATTTGGGACTTAGTTCACAGCAAAGTTTAAAATAGACACAAGTTAATAATTTGGTGCTACTCTTAAAAATGATTGTTTGAGACTTCTTGTTTAGTCAAGTCACTGTAAACCTAACCTACCCATTAAATCTGGCCATTCAAATTGCCCGTGAAAGAAGTGTTTTTGTCCTGGTGGTAATAAAAGGTCTCCTCATCTGCTTTATAGGAAATGTAATTTTCTCAGGAAATCTCATCCTCATGAGCACTTACAATAAAATTGTCTTAATAGTATGGCTTATTTTTTTATGTAATGTATTTAGAATGTTGGAACAAGCACAAAAAAGTCATTTTTTTTTTGTAGGAATTATTTGAACAGTGTAGTATTAGCATATTAACCAGTAGCTTGTTTATTAATAATAACTATACTGATCTAGTTAGTATATGAATATACTAATAGCATTAGTATAGTAACTAATAGCTTGTTTATAGAGTAGGGCTTTCAGATGCAGTAAAAACTAATTCTGATTTCAGTTTCCACTAAGACTAGAAACTTATTAAAAACAGCTTTTGCATTGTAAAGGATGATACAAAGAAGATATTATAAATTTTGTACCTTATTGTATACATAACTAATAAAATTAGTACAGCCAAATTTAATTTTCATCGATTCCACAGACTCTAGAGTCAGAAGAAGTGGATTTAAATGCTGGGCTTCATGGAAACTGGACCTTGGAAAATGCTAAGGCTCGTCTAAACCAGTATTTCCAAAAAGAAAAGATTCAAGGAGAATATAAGTACACCCAAGTGGGTCCTGATCACAACAGGTTTGCTTATTTTTGCTCTTTTTCTTCTACAGTAAATTAAGGTGGTTTTGGATATTCACTGTTGAGTGTGTTGTATTTTTGTCCATTATCTGGTTCATTGGGTGGATTAGAAGTGAATTGGGAAAAGAAGATATATTACTTTGCACAAGAATTTTCATTGATTTGCAGTGTGCTGTTTCTATGGTTTTCACTTCTAAGTGTGATTTTAGCTGTGTACTAAGTTGAGCAGAAATCTGTTGCTTGTGATGCTAGACTTTTAAGGTTCTCATTTGTATCTTAGCAGCAAAAGTCATAGCTGCAAGTAGTGGTTTGACCATAATTGACTCAAAAACCAGCCAGAGGTGGTGATTTTGTTCACTCTTGTTATTGTTAGAGGCAGTTCTAAGTACTGTTTCTTTAATGGGTCAAGTTAGACACTTAAGCTTCAGAGTCTGAGAGGTAGATTGTATTGCCTCTAGGATCCAGATTTCATTTCTGCTTTGAAATAGTTGCCAGCTCTCATAAGGGTCCTGTTGAAATATAAGGGCTTACTATAAAGATGAAGAGGGACAGCCTCAGTCTTTTTGTATGTGGGTTAAATTGGCATACTTTTTTCTGTTAAATGTATAAACTGAACAAAAAGGGGGTTCGTTTTAACAGTGACAGTATGTTTCTCAGCCTGCTTGCTGTTCTTCCTGAGAGCATTCCAGGGTGTAGTAATTATTACTCCCAGGAAGGCTCATATGGATTAGACTCTCTAGGGGGGACTATATTTTTATTGGAAGGGAAGGGAGATTATAATGGAACCTTCTGAATGATTTCAGTTTGCTGTCTTCAATTATAAGAAAAAATTGTCCAGACTACATTAAACATTTGCCTTGAAAGTCAAAGTGTTCTCCTGTGGATGCATTTAGCAATCCTAAAATAATTATTACTAAAATAAAACTTGGTCACTGTGGTCAAAATGATGTTAAGAGCATGGTTCCCCTGCTTCCCACTGTTTCATTCAATCCTGAATTCTCAAATATTTTATTTCTGGTGTCAGACTTTTTCAAACCCTTGGGTTGTATAGGAAAGATACGTGTTGATGATCTGTTTTCTTTAATATTTTGTCCTTCTGAACTGATTGGGCTTAGTAGCACTTGGTGCCTTTAACAATAAGATACCTAAGTGTGCCTGAAGCTCATGGTTGCAAACAGTTTTTGTTATCGGTATCTTATCATTGGTTTCCGATAAAAAGAAGTGAAGAATTCAGGACATGAAAATGTGGGAGGCAAAGATGGTTGGGGAAGCTAGGACAGCATTGCTCCACGTATGTCTTTTATTTAAAGACATAACAGACAGCAACACCAGAGGTCTGTGTTCATACACACATGTGCTGCTGCTTAGGCTGAACTAAGCAATCACATGGGAAACTATTGTAAACTGATTTCTGGTGTCGCTGTTCCCCCTAGGTGGAGGAGAATGAGATTGAGTGCTGACTTTAAGCCTGGCTGAGAAACATACTGGCATCGGTGTCTTTAATGAAAGGGTGGATGTTGTTCCCCTGAAAGCCAGTGGCCTTTGACCCCTGAAGCCGCTGTGCCTAAAGGTCAGTTCACAAGAGGTATAGGAAGGAGTCTAACATTTTTTTCTTAAGCGTCACCTAACATTTTATTTACAGCACAAAGATAAGGTTAGAATGTACCTGAGCAGTGGCAGGACCAGAACGCATAGTTTTCAAAGGACAGTTCTTTCCTTGCTGAAACCTAAATTCGTTCCCTAGAATCTGCTAGCAGTTTTAGCTATCGTGTTAGAACAAGTGTTTTGTTCTCTAGGACCTGATTTAAATAAATGTGATGTAAGTAGGCTAAATTTTTTGTTGTCAAAGGCTGCTTCCAACTGCCGGCAGATGTGAGAACTCTGTCTCAGCAGCCAGTGATATGCACAAAGTGTATGTACATGTGTGAGTTTGCATATATTAGCTTATTTTAAGAGATTGCAGTCATTCATGGGTGGCCTACACACAGAGAGTTTTGGGCCTACTTTATTTTTTGGCTCCAAGCTAAGTGGAAAATTTCTTTTCATTGAATGTATTCTAGCTATTCATACTCCAATCTTTGGAATAAGAGTAAGTACATATAGAATCTAAAGGCCTAACATTTTCCTTTCATGAACAATTGGCTCATCAACTTTGATTATATTTGTCTCATGCCATGTTGTATATTATTTGAAGTTTATATGCTTCATTTGTTCTAGGATTGGACAGAAATGTTTACAATGAGTTTTTTTGTTTGTTTGTTTTTTGTTTTTTGCTGTGATTTGCTTAAGCAGTTGGAAAGCCTGCCTGACTTGGGAGACCTGGATTTAGTAATTTCTAACAAGGAAATTCCTAACCTTGTTTGTATGTGTTGTTACAGGAGCTTTATTGCAGAAATGACCGTTTATATCAAGCAGCTGGGCAGAAGTAAGTGTTACTGCTTCCCTGATGTTCTAAGTCTTTTTATAAAGGAGGAATCATTACATTAAGGTCTTGAGCCACCTATATATAAACTGTATTATTATTGAAAGAACATAAGATAGCATCTAGGTTATATTTTAGAATATTAGTAATTATATAAATTAGCAGCCTAGTCTCCCAGTTTACATGGAAAAAAGATCATGCTAGTGTAATATTTCAAAGAATAAGATAAACGATAGGACAATTAGGAGTCTGCCAGTATCAAAGAACTTTACTTTTTTTCATCTTTATATATAAAAGTATCCTTTCAGTTCAGATAAAAACTAAGCTAAGGTGACATTTAGCAAGGAGTACATCACATGATGGGTTTGCATGCTTAAAAGTGGCTGTATAGCATTTGAGTCATAGAGTAAAGAAGTTAAATGTGAGTATAATTACCCTGAGGAAACACTTAAGGAATAGATTGGGGTTATTCATTGAGAAAGTAAAAAGACTAAGATACAATGCCCTGTATTCTTTATTCTTAGGCAGTAAGTTTAAGGCAAGCAGTGTGTTATGCTTGAAAGATAAGGAAGTAGCCCTGTGTACCTGGTTTTGTTACTAACAAGTTTTGTGACCCTGAATAAATCGATACCTTACATCACTGGAGCTCGGTTTACCCATGAGCAGATTGAGAGACATGGCTTAAGATTCTTTCCAGCTTGAGATTTCTACAACTTACATTAATGATTTAAACTTAACAGATGAATGACTTTCCTGCTAGAATCAAACCATTGACTGATTGATTCTTCAGGAGATGATGTTGAATTTCTAATCCTAGACTTTAAAAATAAGTTATTTCGAGTGGATGGGGGGGATAATAAGGAATGGAGTTCGAGAAAGGCAGGCTAACTTTGTCAGCCCACTGATCCTATCATTAGGATTAATTTGACTATGCTAGTTAGGCAGAAAGGTATCTTTTTACCCCTTCCTTGCTCTTTATAGTCATGTGTTCTAAAGCCAAATGATTCTGGAGGAGAGGAAACTTTCTATTAGAATTTTCTTTAAGAGTATGAGTAGACCGGGCGTGGTGGCTCACGCCTGTAATCCTAGCACTCTGGGAGGCCGAGGCTGGTGGATCGTTTGAGCTCACGAGTTCGAGACCAGCCTGAGCAAGAGTGAGAGCCCGTCTCTACTAAAAATAGAAAGAAATTAGCTGGACAACTAAAAAAAATATACATATAAAAAAATTAGCTGGGCATGGTGGCACATGCCTGTAGTCCCAGCTACTCGGGAGGCTGAGGCAGGAGGATCGCTTGAGCCCAGGAGTTTGAGGTTGCCACGAGCTAGGCTGACTCCACGGCACTCTAGCCTGGGCAACAGAGCGAGACTCTGTCTCAAAAAAAAAAAGAGTATGAGTAACTGTTAGCTTCAGTTTAATGCTGGAGTCAGCAAACTATAGCCCTCTGGCCAAGTCTAGTCCACTGCCTATTTTTATAGTTTTACTGAAACATGGCTACTCATTCATTTATGTCAGGGGACAGCAAACTTTTTTCAGTAAAGGACTAGATAGTAAAAGCTTTCCAGGTCACATATATCACACATTGTTACTTTTGTTTTATTTTTACAACTCTTGAAAAACATAAAATCCATTTCTAGTTCCCAGGTCTGTAGTTTGTCAAACCCTGGTTTAAGTATTGTCAGCTTTCACACATTAAAGGAAGAGTTCAATAGTTGTGATAGCTATATGGCCTGCAAAGCCTAACATTAATATTCATTAATTGAAGTTATTTCCTGATCACTGCTCTAGGTAACCATTCGGACACCATATCTTTGATTTGTTTTTTGACTCTGTTACTTTTCAGAAGTTAACTGTTTTCTTCCCGTTTTAATGCTAAATTATATTAACAATGATAGCTTTGTTGAAATAGGTTATTTGCTTTAATAATATTGATTTGTATGTATGTCTTAGTGTCAGCCTGTAATGAAAATTGTTGGTTATTTAGTTGATAAGCTGTTATGGAATTGCTTTTGGTTGGCTGGTTGAATGAAAAGGAAGTAGAACCCATGCATACACTGTATTTTAGGGCTTTTGTGCCTAAGCACCTAGTTGCTTGGGATAAGACGTTTCTTTACTCAGGCGATTATCCTTCTGTCTTTGGTAATCCTGACCTTACATTGTAGGGATTTTTGCACGAGAACATGGATCAAATAAGAAACTAGCAGCACAGTCCTGTGCCCTGTCACTTGTCAGACAACTCTACCATCTCGGAGTGATAGAAGCTTACTCTGGACTTACAAAGAAGAAAGAAGGAGAGACAGTGAGTTTTTAGACTTAATAGTCCAGTAAGATATTTTAAGGTTCCATTTAGCTTTTTTTAGTATTTGGCTAAGGAAGTGTAATAAATATTTAGTTCTAGGCATCTTACCTCAAGAAATGAAAATGGTCCTACTAACCGTTGCTATGTCTGGTGTGATGCTGTGTTCATACTACCTATTTACAATGAGTAAATATTTAATCACTAAAGTAATAATTCTCTCACAAAAGGGAACTGATTATTGATTTCGGAATATTGTAGCCTTAGTGTCAGCTACACTACAGCACCACTGTAATAGATTTCAGTAATATTCATATGTGTGTTATGTGATATTTATGGTCATCCTTTCTCTGTAGGTGGAGCCTTACAACGTTAATCTCTCTCAAGATTTAGAGCATCAGCTGCAAAACGTCATTCAAGAGCTAAATCTTGAGATTGTGCCCCCAGTAAGCATGTAGTTAAGTTCACTTTTGTATAGAACTTCTCTCATCAGACAAGTGACTCATATTCTTTTTTTTTTTTAATTTTCTTATTTTTCATAGCCTGATGATCCTTCTGTGCCAGTTGTACTCAACATTGGCAAATTGGCTCACTTCGAACCATCTCAGCGACAAAACCAAGTGGGTGTGGTTCCTTGGTCACCTCCACAATCCAACTGGAATCCTTGGACTAGTAGCAACATTGATGAGGGACCTCTTGCTTATGTGAGTGCAACATTGTTTTTTGAGATCAGACTCTAGTGTTTTACACTTGAATATACTTCATTAGTATGTTTAGCTGAAATATGGATTTTTCATTTGAAGCTGAGTTATGTGCCTTTGTTTGACTATATTGCATTTTCATTTTACAGGCTACTCCAGAACAAATAAGCATGGACCTCAAGAGTGAATTAATGTACCAGCTGGAACAGGATCATGATTTGCAAGCAGTAAGTCTGTGAAATATTTAGATATGTGGTTTCCAGAGCTTCAGAGTGTTCTAGGTATGGGGAAAAAGTGAATAATATATTTTGCCCTTTTTAGGAGGGTAGATCAAAGATACGTAATAAACTGCTAATCCTAGTTAACTCTGAGGGTAGTTACTATGAATCGAGGGCCTAGGAGAAAATTTGATTTCTTAATGTAATTTAATGAATGTGGAGAGATTTGGGATAATAACTTTTTTTGTTGTTTTTTAGTATTTCTCAAATAAAAAACAATGTTAAAGGGAATGCATGTGAAATGTTCAGGGAGAACAAAAATAAAGGTATAAACAGGACCACAAGATAAATTCTTCAGAAATTTAGTGAAAAGAGAAACAGTTTTATTAGAGACATAAATACATACACCCTTCATGAAAAAATATTTTGAGTGCCAAGCTGGTAGAAAGGAATAAGTTTCTGTGGCGATGATGGGCTTTTCTGGTGTGTTTTGGGTTGTTTTTTTAAGGATTAGGACACTAACGTATATGTTGGTAGAAGTTTGACTAAGGTATAACTTTTCTAATGCAGATCTTACAGGAGAGAGAGTTATTGCCTGTGAAGAAATTTGAAAGTGAGATCCTGGATGCAATTAGTCAAAATTCAGTTGTCATTATCCGAGGAGCTACTGGATGTGGTAAAACCACACAGGTTCCCCAGTTTATTCTAGATGACTTTATTCAGAATGACCGAGCAGCAGAGTGTAATATTGTAGTAACTCAGGTAAGTAGCAAACCAACTATGAGGTGTGTGGATAGAGTTTGAGAGATGGAAATACCTAGAGGCCACACTATTTCTAATTCTTTTCTTTGATCAGCTTCCCTTTGTAGTCACATAAGATTCTGAGATTGTTGGAGCATTAGACCCTTTAAATTTAAAAAATAAATTAATAGGAAGAATATATGTCTTTTTCTAATCTCCAGTATCCTACACTGATTGGTAAGCTAAATTGGACCATGTAGGGGATTCTTTTTATCTGAGCTAAAGGGAGTGTTTGGGCCTAGAATCAAACTCAGGATCGAGAATTCTTTCTCAAGTTCTCATATAAATCTTGATCATCTCTCTTACCACCTTAATATTGAGTAAAAACTAGTCTGAGCCAGAATAGGCAAGCCAGCAAAACTTACACTGAATGCTTGCTGCAGGCCAGATTCTGTTATAAACAGTTGCACTTTTTTTCCCCCAACTCATTTGAAGTTCATAATGACCCTGAGATCTAAATATTATTTAGTATTTCTTAAATTAAGGCACAGAGAAGGTCAGTTGCCCAAGGTTAACACAGAAGATGGTAGAACTAGGATTCAAAACCAAGCAATCTGCCTTCAGGAGTTTTCCTTTTAACTAATGTATTACCTTACTAGCAATCAGCAAGGCCCTCAAATTTGTCCCAGTACTTAAAGAAGAAGTAATTAGCTCTTTCAAGCATTCTCAAGTTAAAGCAGTTTCATCAGTTCTAAACCTGTACTTCTGGCTCTTGAAAGGAGAGCATTGCAAATAGATGCCACCTCTCAGGCAGATTCAGATCTTGAATTAGAGCTTCTTAACCTGGGGTGCATTATTGATACTTTAGAGGTGGATCATGAATGTTGAAATAACAAAAAATGTTCATTTACATGTATACAGCCTATTTCTTAAATATTTTTTTTAACATTTCTGAAATAGAGACACATTTAAATAATTAACCGGTAACTATTTTATGTGAGAGTTGAGGTTTTTGGCCTAAAAAATTACTGAAAGAATCAATGTTGCAAGATTGATGACATTTTAGGGTTGAAAAAATACACTGCTTGTTGTTCTGGGAAAATATCCCTCCTTGTTCTCAAAATTTTCTCTGATTTCCCTTCTCACCCCCAAAACTGACTGAATCCTTTGTCTTGCAGTGAATATTCCAACCCCAACTACCATGATTGAATAAACTATCCTTGCTCTTAATCCTTACCTGATCTTTTAGGAGAACTGTTGTTCAGGAGGGCACCATTTTACAGAAGAGAAACCTTGAGCTCTGCTCTGCCCTTCCTCTTCACTACAGCTATCCATTTTTAACCTTAGAAGCAGTTTAGGCATATAGGCAGAAATGCAGATTTTAACAAATGACTTAAAGACAGGTGTTCTTAGTCAAAAGTTATCTCACAAGTAGGATAAAACCAATCTCTGGCCAATGACAAGTGTCTTTTTACTACTTAACCTAACTTACCAAAACTGAGTTGTTCAAGCAAGACAAAAATGGCTTTTGTGTGGTGGTTTTCAGTTTTGTATTATCTGCTTACTAACTTGTGCCCTGTCCCAAATAATTTGGACATTTCCAGTAGTTTGATTTGTAAAAAGCACAGGTTTCTGTATACAGACTTAATAAATGTATAGCAGTGAGCTACAGGGTGAAATAGTGGGTCAGATGTTATTCTACTTCTTTTGAGGAGTATGAAAACAGCTTTCATTTATCCAGTAGACTTCCTTTATAAAATGGTAGAATCTTGGAATTGGAAAATATTTTCAGAGAATTACTCCATTTTCCTACCCACAGTGGAATGTTCATAATAGATGGTTATCTAACTTCCACTTAAAAATTTCCAGTGGCATGAAAATGTATTACTTTGCAAACTCTGCCTTCTAATTTTGGAAGAATGACACATAACTATCATTGTATCTACATTTTGTGGCTAGTGTTTTCCCCCAGATCAGTCTCTGATACCTCTTACCTATAACAAGTCTTCAAAAATTTAAAAACCTGGGCCGGGCGTGGTGGCTCACGCCTGTAATCCTAGCACTCTGGGAGAACGAGGCGGGTGGATTGTTTGAGCTCAGGAATTCAAAACCAGCCTGAGCAAGAGCGAGACCCCGTCTCTACCAAAAATAGAAAGAAATTAATTGGACAACTAAAAATATATAGAAAAAATTAGCCGGGCATGGTGGCGCATGCCTGTAGTCCCAGCT